>CAJQZM010039524.1:12640-23609 GCA_907164665.1 Colias nastes
GTAGTGAATATAACTTTATATTATTTAAATCTTTCAAGAATATATTTTTTTAAATGAATCACCAAAATTTTTACATTTTCGTAAATCTATCTAAGGCGATTAACACACGGCACCGCGCACCGCGGCGGTTGGCAGTGAAGCCCTACGAGGAACGGACCGTTCGACCGCGCGGTCGAGCGGTGTATGTGTGTTTGGTATCAACGGATTTAATAGAAGCCAATGCAACTTGAGAACCGCTTCACCGCCAACCGCGGCGGCACGCGGCACCGTGTGTTAATCGCCTTAATTTGGCTATTGAAAACATTCAGCTAACCTAGTTTTTAAAAAAATAATTGTCGAAAAAGCACTTCAATTATGCTTATGACATAAATCCACAAGAAAAGCGCGGGAAAATGCGTACGAGGAATACCCAAGGGAATACCACTAGCAAAATGTTGCCATAATATATTAAATTTTAATTAATTATGTACGCAGGTATTATATCATTATAATTTATAATAACGTATATGACACTATCACATGATAAATTACTAAGCTTCTGATGTTGTGAGTGTTAATGAGGCCATAGATTAAATATTAGTACATTGCGTACATTGTTGGCAAGATGAATAAATTCGGCCCACGTTGCCTCATGTAAATAATGCAGTATTCAATTATGATGAAGGTTGCGATTACATTAGATTATCTTGTTAGTTCAGTGAGATTCAATTTTATTTTTGGTTTGCTCCGCGACTGATTTGTATTGCTTATCTGTGCTGACGGTTCGAAATTTGTTTTGGCTATGTTATAAATTATTATTTGTGGAAATGATAATGGGTTTTGAGTATACAAATATATATGAATTTTTAATAATATATGTAATATAATATCTGAGTTTAATTCTTTGTGATGTTTCCGTTTTTGTTATAAGAAAGTATGGTTCAATAAAAAGTAACGTAATTTATTGATGGCTTAAATTTTGTTTGAAACAAACATTGTTATCATAATTCAAAAACTTTATGCTGATTTCGAAGATCCTTCCTTAATGATTGATGAAAAACTTCGGAAGTTTGAGAGGGACTGATTACTTTTAAAGAAAATACTGCATATATGTAATTAGAAACGTAGGTAATTATTTACTAATTTTATCTCAATAATAAATAATAATCGTGAATCGTGTCTATGCTCTTGACGATTATATACATACATTTTGTGACTTGAATTTTCTCTTAATTTGTTTTCTTCTAATTTCAAAATGCAATCCATAACAAATGAATTTACCTATTTGTTGTCATATTGGAATATTAATAGTTGCTCCATTTTAATTTAAATCCGTATAAATGGAATACAATACTGTATAATAAACTTCAACTGCATTATATATCCTACTAGCGACCCGCCCCGGCTTCGCACGGGTGCAATGCTGATACTAAATACACTACAGAAAAACTATGAACGTTGTATATGTTACCGGAAATGTATGTAATCCGTCATTGTATACAATTCCTAGGAAATGTATGTAATTCCTAAAATCGCACGGAAATGTGTGAAATAAATTATTTTATACACATTTCCTAGGAAATCTATACATTTCCTAAATAGCTATCGGAAATGTAAAACATTTAAGGTATTGATATGTCGCAGGCAAATTGTATATAATCTGGCCGTTTACAAACGGTCGGCATATTGTAGTAACTATGCCGATAATTCGTAATCAGAAATTTTTGGTTTGGATAAGGGGGTGGGTTAGGTTAGGTTCGTGTTTTTTAAAAGTACACAGAAATAGGAGCCCCACGAAGTGGGGCTCCGTCGCCTCGCGACCGTCTTTTTGTAGAATTTTGGAAAAAGACGAATTTTCGGCATATTAAAACAGCTAGCCGTAATGTAATACGGCGGATTATACAATCCGACTGCGCCAAATATACGCGGGGACAGCGGGACGAGGGGACTGATTACTTGCCAAATGAAAATTTGATTTTATAAGAATAAAATATATAAGTTGATTTTGTGATATTTACGTTAAAAGTTAGATAGTTGATTTTTTAAATGTTAATTAGTAAGATAATAATATTATAATTTTACGGTATGACTGTTACCCGATTGTATCAATAAGAGCTATAATTAAAAAAAATAACAACGTGTTTTATTACAGAAAGCATTTACTTTACACATTTCCTAATACGATATAGGAATTGTATACAATTCCTAGGAAGATTGTATACATTTCCTAGGATATGCATGCATTAAATAGTTTTTTAAACAATATTTTATACATTTCCTAAATGGTATCGGAATTGTACACATTTCCTAGGAATTGTATACAATTCCTTGATTTCATACATTTCCGGTAACATATATAAAAATATAGCGGCCCGCTCCGGCTTCGCACGGGTATAAAATATATAGCCGGGCGGCCGGCCGGTACCGCCGCAAACGCTACGTCCCGCAATTTTTAAATCTGTAATATCCTCGAAAATATTCACTTAAATCATACGGTGTAAAGGGCCATATAGATCTATATTAAATGAACAATATATTCAAGGTATTTAATTGGTTAAGGATTAATGCTGTATTGGTTAAAATCGCTTCGAAAATTAGCCATTATTTGTCGTAAAAAGTAAATGACAAAAAAAAGTTATTGTGGGTTATCCATAAGAGATAGACATATACCATCGCGGACTTTTCTGTAGACCTTTTCAATGTGTACAATACTTAGTACATTATTTTGATAAAACTCGTAGGGTTCAGCCTGCGTTTGCAATGTAAGCGGAAAAAATGTAATTTTTTACGACATCACATTAGAAACCTCAAAAATAACAGTACTTCTCCACTATTTAATGGGTGTTATTATACATATAAACCTTCCTCTTGAATCACTCTATCTATTAAAAAAAACCGCATCAAAATCCGTTGCGTAGTTTCAAAGATTTAAGCGTACAAAGGGACATAGGGACAGAGAAAGCGACTTTGTTTTATACTATGTAGTGATGATGTTTACTATCACTCATGGCTATCACTAGACTCCAAGAAGTATGATTTTCAATGCACGTGATAGATGCGAAAGCTCTCAAAGAATAAGAAAGACTAATGTCTTTTCAGATAAGTCCCAGCTTGACTGCAGTTCGTTTATCTAAGCATTGAAAATATCTAGAAGTTTCGAGCAACACAAGAGAATATGCAACTTTATAGGTAACATTACTGGAAACCTCTTTACTTATCTGTAACTGTCGAACGTTTGTTTGAATTATTATTGTTTTTTAAATCCTTTGCTGCAATACCAATAATTTCAGAGAATTCTTTTTTTTTTTTTTTTTTTTTTATGTAAGAGCAGGTAACTGAGCAGGTGGATCACCTAATGAAGTGACAACACCGCCCATGAGCACTGACAAAGTTACCTTTGAGAGGCTGTTACCGGCTGTCGAAGATGGATGTAGGCTCTCTTTTTAAAGGAATTTAAGTCATACACGTGCGGGAATACAGAAGAGGGTAGACTGTTCCACAAGGTGGTAGTGCGGGGTAAAAAGTGTCGCGAGAAGCGTACGGTACTCGTTCGCCAGCGGTCCAAATGGTGTGGATGGAAGTGTGCTTTGTGACGGGCGGAGCGGTGGTGAAATTCCGCTGCAGGTATGAGCTCGAATAACTCCTCTGAACACTCCCCATGGTATATGCGATAAAAGACACACAGTGAAGCAATGTCTCGTCGCAAAGCAAGAGGGTCAAGCCGATCGCTAAGTCTTGGGTCGCCAATCATTCTAACTGCTCTACGTTTGTTCTCTCTTCTTATTGGCTAAGTGATTTCTGAATATAAAATATCATTCATTCCGGAATTTTATATTTACCGTTTGTTTTAAATTAGTTAACATAATGTGTTACATCCTTAATTAAACTATGCTTGAAATGAATCATAAAAGGTGCGTAGGTATAGAGCCCTGAATCAGTAAATAAACCTAAGCAACTTATATAAAACTAGCTTACCGCCCGCGGCTTCGCCCGCTTTGTCTAAAACTTAATAAATTATATACTAAAACCTTCCTCTTGAATCACTCTATCTATTAAAAAAAACCGCATCAAAATCCGTTGCGTAGTTTTAAAGATTTAAGCATACAAAGGGACATAGGGACAGAGAAAGCGACTTTGTTTTATACTATGTAGTGATTTGTCTACATAAATATACATAGCAAGTTTAAACGAGCAACGATAGAGTTTCTTGTCGGCTCCTCTCTGTAGAAACAGCTTTCCCAACCAAAAACATCAATTTATGTATTTTGACGATTCAAAAGCGCTGAAAGAAATCTAGTTGAACGAATAAATGTAAGCGTAGAACAAATATAATATTATATATGAGGGATGATAAGATAAGATGAATGATTAATTTATGTTTCTGAACGTGTGTAAGATTAGTTTCTGAACGATGATGAGAATCGAAGAACGATAGACTTTGAGTGAATGTGAAGCAGAGAGCGAATGAAGAATGATCTTTCTCTTTTATTGGGATCGTGGGTGAAGATGGCCGTTCCTCTGTAATAAGTTATCTAAAAATTAAGATTGTGGTTTGAAAATAAATCTCAAGAAGTTCAAAAGTGTTTTTCATTTGGCCCCAATCCTACATATATATGTTTATAACTTATGTACACTTACAAAGCACGTAGCTGTGGTGTAAACGAGCACAGATGGGTGGGCAGTCTAGTGAGGCGGGCGCGGTCCAGCCGCAAGGTCCGGAGGCGAGAGGTCCCGTTGAGAGACGGCACGCTGGGCAGACCGCGGGCTTCTGATAGTATCCTGTAATAAGGCGTGTGTGATTGATGCTGTATTATACCACATTATACTATTTCTTCTCAAACTTGGTAGCCGTCATATGGGATTAAAAACATTTAAAAAGACAGGTTCAGAGAGCGGTATGTTATAAATTATAAAGGCGATATTTAAATTTCCTCCATTTAAAAATGAGTATACATCTAAAAATCCATAACGTCAAAGAAATTAAATTATGCACAATATTAAATTCTGCACTTATTTAGTTAGTTTACGTAGACGCGTAGGCGCGTACCTACTCGGCTAGACATAAACTGAAACGACTCGAATATTACCGAGGTATAATGTTCGCATTAATAAAATGTATTAATCTCAGTATAATATATCCTTACAGTATTAATATGCTATTGTATAGAATGTAGAGCAATAACAAAGCTTAAAGACATCATAACCATAAATCCATGCAACATATCCTTAGATCATTAAGTAAATGATCTAAGAACATATCAATAGAAATATCTATTCACGTCAAATTCGCACAGAATTGAAAAAAACATCAAGACCGCAATATCGGGGGATATAAAAACCTATCAAATTAATCTGAAAAGGGATAAGTGTACGGACAAGAAGTGTCGAGCCAATTTCGTCGTCAGATCGCCTTTGGAAAGATTATTCATAGAGTTACAAGACGTGGCATTCATTGGGTCACGGAATCTAGCAATTTAGAAATATAGCTGACTGTGGAGAATTCTAAAAGCTATATAGAATATATTCACGTCAGCATTTTTATAATTAACTGAAGTATATTTTAACAGCTAAAAATAGAACCAGTTGGAGGGGGCTTTCTTCGTAGAAGTGGTTCTCACACAAAACTATGATACTTAGAATACTATAATTATAGAGAACATAAGTTTAGTTAAGTTTCATTGTCATCAAAAATAAATATAACTTTATTTTGGCCTTTAAATTGGCGCAAGTTTAGGTATATATACCTTATACGCTGTCTGTTATTATAAAGTAGGCTGGATGCGAAAAATAAAGACGTTTTATCTATTCTTATTTTAAACTAGATTTCCGCCCGCGGCTTCGCCCGCGTTTTCAAAGAAAAACTTGCATAGTTCCCGTTCCCGTGGGATTTCCGGGATAAAACCTATCCTATGTGTTAATCCAAGTTACCCTCTATATGTGTGCTAAATTTCATTGTAATCGGTTCAGTAGTATTTGCGTGAAAGAGTAACAAACACACACACACACACACACACACACACAGCCTCACAAACTTTCGCATTTATAATATTATAGTAGGATATAATTTAAGTCGTTCAAATTATGAAGATGTGAAACGCATTACAAAGAGCCTACATTTTTGTATACTTTCTTTATGAAGTGGATTGTTACGCTAGCATATAAAATGGGAACAATATACTTATCAAATTAATATAACGAGCATATAAAATTACTCGTAGAGCGTGAATTTCAAATCCCCAGAGACAAAAGCACACTTAGTATTCGCATCACAGTTTATTAACCATCATTACAATCTACAAAACAAAGAGCGAATTGCTTTTAAGATTTATGGAGGCGTATATTTTAATGTAAATATTATCAAAGTCAAAGATATAATATAATTACCGTATCTCGGATTCTCCTTTTACAATTTTTGTGATGGGGAAATAAAATCTCTGCCTTATTTCAGAAACATTTTCTTACAATTAATTATATTAGTTAAAAAAAAGTTCTTATCCTAGTAAGGGTCCATAATAATATTTTTAGAAAAATTGAATAAGAACATTATCAGAAATAAGCCAAAACTTCGACGAAACCTTTAATTAGGTCAGACATGAACTACTTACTACCTACATCATTAAACTAATTGAAGTTTTAGTTTAGAAAGTTTTTTTTTTTATATTTAGCAACGACGATTAATCTTGGCAGAGTTCTTTGATCCAAGCGAAGATCCTGAAATGATACCGCAATCCGCAATCAGCTTTAATTGAAGGTGATCTATTTCATTTTACAGCGTTAGATATTCTAAAATTATCCACTTAATGATTGAATCTAAAATAATCCTTGACACAAATTGTAATTTTAGTATCAATTTTCCTTAGCAATTTTCTTATTGGTCATGAACCTTAGTGACGTTTGTCTGTCTTAATTATCAATGGCTATATTAAACTTTTATAAACCTATTTATAAAAAAATATCAAATTCTAAAATAACTAGCCGAAAAACAACATCGATGTTAAGGAGATTAGAGCATATTGTAAACCAATTTAAACTTTGGTGGTTAATAACACGCCCCGGACTCCATTACGAAATTTCTAATTTAAATTAGGGCAAGATGTTACATAAATGTAGTAGAATATATTATCTGCATATCATTCGAAGTACCTAGAGCTTACAGTATATGAAAGTTCATTTAAGTACACAGAGTAACAACTAGCAGTAGGCATAATCGTAAATGGAATATTCAATTTCATATTAGTATTATGAATTGTTTACCGTAATTACATTCACAAGAACAAAGTTCCTAAGTTCTGGTAATGCTGGCCTTGTATGCATTGGTAACTCAACATTGAATGCGGACTTATAAGCGCTAGCTGCCCGGGTCACTCTAGTATTTCAGTATTAAAATTGTGGTAAGTTTCGACCTCATTCCCAACCCGTACTTATAAACAACTGGATGAAAGTTGTAAAGCACAGGTTTTATTTTCGTTCACATTGCACTAGAAGTCGGGGAACGTAAACAATGCGACCCGGTGTCGCCGCCACACAATGCTCGTTGGAAATTGGAAAACAACAGTTCGAGTAAAAGTTTTATTATATTTGGTGCAGTACACGTGAAGTTTGGTCGCAACTGCACCGCATCCCCGATATAGGTCACTCTGTCGAAATTATTCTATTTTCCAAATGGACAGCATTCTATTTGAAGTCGTGTTACAATTTTGTTATTCACTTTTGATATTTTAAACTTCGCGGGATATAGCTTAAATGAAAGGGTTTGTGTATTTTGCAGCGAACAACGTAATATGTTTGGTGTGGTTTCGTTTACGTTTATTCTTTTAGGAAATAAAAGTTTTCAATGAAACTTTTTCCAAATGAGTAGACACAAATATTTTTCAAACGAATTTTTTACATACTAGCAGTAGTTTCAACTTTGAATCGTTGCGTTGTCATCTTGTGCTAAAGCGTGACATGACACGCTAGGCGGCTAGGAAATCACATAGATGTTAGTACAAATTAGTTATTTAAATGATTCTCGCTAAAAATAGTGGACTATAACTTCAGCAAATGCAACCCAATTCAAACCGAAGTACACTTGACACAACTGCCAATCTATGCACTCTACAAGGTCGATACTCACAAGGTAGTCAAGCGAGGAAGGTGCTCCAGCGCTTGTTGATGAAGCTGGGATAAAGGGTTGCCCCGCAACTCTAGCCTGATCAGTCGGGAGCACGCTTGTAGGCCAGGGGACACACGTTCTATTCTGTTGTTTGCTAGGGACCTATGAAAAGATGTGATGTTTGAAAATAATTTTTAACAGAGTTTGTATATGCTTTCAAGCTTGAAAAGTTGAAATTATAATTAATTACAGTGTGCATAACAACTTTTGTATTAACGATCGATTTGGTCTGCTTTCATATTTGATTGAAATCACATTATCGAAGCATATAATGAACACGGCTACAGAAATTCGTAAACGTTACAAACTTAAGATTGAGAAACTAGTTAAAAACTAAGCAGTTAATTCGGTAGGTAAATAATTCCCAATAATTTTGTTAAAATAAATCAATTCTAAAATCTGAATGGATAGCGAGCCACGTAAACACGTTTATTTCAATTTTCGGTTACATTGAAAACACCACAATTGAATGAAATAATTGAATAGCGACAATGAATGAATAAATATACTTACAAATCTTCCAACATTGGCAAGAGCGAGATAGCAGGCGGCAGTTCACTTAACATGTTATCTTCAAGACGCCTGTCAACAAAGAAAACATAATATAAGACTACTTAAATATAATTAAATTCATTTACCATATCAGAAACACCATTTAAAGGTGTTCATTTAAAACAGTTAAGGATTTTACACACAGTTTCTTTTCGCTAAAAGACTAATAAATGTGTACTTTATCTTTTCCACTTCTTATGTAAATACTTATTTCTCAAGAAGTTTTCAACATTCAAAAAGAAGGCAATTAGGAATTGAAAGACCCGTTCTGTACACGTCCTGCTTTTAAAAAAAAACTGATAAAGAAAAATATATAAAAATCTCATTTGAAAAAAGTTCCTTTTATAAATAAAACATAAGTTTCAAAAACAACTTATTATAAATTGATGTTTGCTTTAAATTCAATTACTGGAGACGAACTAGAAACATATTCAGGCTCTATATTAAAACAATCACTCAACCGCTACTATACACAAAAACCAGAATAACATTATTAAGTACATTTAACAGTCAGTATTTCTGAGCTAGGGTTCTCATCAAAGTTTCGGACCAATATTTTACTTGCAAACCTAAACAAACGTCATAACTCATAACCACAACTTATTTTGTAAATTTCAGAAACGGCTTTATGTGTGTTTATTTTACCCAAAAATTACACCAAGTCGTTGTTCCATTTTCACATCATGAAATCGTCAGATTTATTATATCAGAACTGCGTTAAGTCTTCCTTCTCATCCATACTAATATTATAAATGCGAAAGTAACTCTGTCTGTCTGTCTGTTACTCAATCACGCCTAAACTACTGAAACAATTTTCATGAAATTTGGTATGGAGATATTTTTATACCCGAGAAAGGACATAGGCTACTTTTTATCCCGGGAAAATGACGCAATCCCGGAAATCCCACGGGAACGGGAACTATGCGGATTTTTCTTTGACTGCGCGGGCGAAGCCGCGGGCGGAAACCTAGTTAATAATAAGCGGTTAATAAACGAGGACAAAGTATGAATACATCTGAATGTAAGCAGGGAAGTGTTCATCACACACATTAAGATTTGTATTGTATACTGATAATGGCGAAGAAAACATCATCATTTGGAAAATAATACATTCATTTGAGACGGAACTATAGCTCTTTGTTTCTTGTTAAATAGCAGTTACATTGATATCAATACAGCTCAAACAGAGCTATTGTTTATCTCAAATAATCTCCGAGATTGTTGGCAAATAATATGTGATAAATCCAGAATCTATTGTGGCGAAATATGCTTTTGATATGTTGATGGTTTGTTTATGAAGGAGACGGGTAGGGCATTGGTAACATGTGTTGCCTGTAGGCTTCTTTGTGTCGATGAGAAATATAAAACGGGTCAAGTATGAAGAATCGCGACGTGTCTTTGGTAACAATATTCTTGTAAATCGTTGTGGGTGTTATAGTCGTATGAAAAGGAGCTACAGGTCTTTTATATGAAATATTTACCGTAAAAATAGTTTATGATACTACTCCTGAAATCAAATTAACCTTTTTGTTGTCCGATGCTAACTGTATGATATCATTAAAAATATTTTTATTTCTCACTAGCTTTCCGCCCGCGGCTTCGCCCGCGCAGTCAAAGAAAAACCCGCATAGTTCCCGTTCCGTTGGATTTCCGGGATAAAACCTATCCTATGTCCCGGGGTAAAAAATTGCCTATGTCCTTTCTCGGGTATCAAAATATCTCTATAGCGCAAATGCAAATTGGTTCAGTAGTTAAGGCGTGATTGAGTAACAGACAGACAGACAGAGTTACTTTCGCATTTATAATATAAGTATGGATTATTTACGTCTTCATTGAATATATAAAACTCAAAGGTGACTGATATAGTGATCTATCAACGCACAGCCCAAACCACTGGACGTATCGGGCTGAAATTTGGCATGCAGGTAGATGTTAGGACGTAGGCATCCGCTAAGAAAGGATTTCCCGAAATTCTTGCGGGAACGGGGAAAAACGGGGATGCACGTACAAAGTCGTGGGCGGAAGCTAGTTGTTAAAAATAAACTATTAATATAATTAAACACTACCAAAATAACTAAAATGCGTACCTACTGCTACTTCACTTATAAAGAAATAAAATGTAAACTAATAATATGCTTAAACACTACCAAAACCTATAGAAAAACAACAAAAGAAATCTGTCAATAAGGTCGAACAATCTGAACGTCTATTCGCATCAACAGCCAAATATTGTATGAAGTGGTATGAAGCTCGCGCGCGGACCCGCCGCCTTTTTATATAATA
>CAJQZM010039524.1:23619-38888 GCA_907164665.1 Colias nastes
TTTTTTTTTAAATATATTTCATGTACAGAATTGGCCTCTCTACAGATTTATTATAATTATAGATGTGCTTATACTTAACACATGTTGCGAGTAAAATATTTCAATTTAATTAATATTTTAGTATAGAGCAACAAACTATAAAAATCCCCAGACTAATAAAATAACAACAGTGTAACCCAAGCCGAGGTACTAACGAGGAACATTATTCAACTGTGCACGCAATTTAGGAAAAAATCTCTTAGTTTATGGCCACTATAACTCATAAATCTTTAATATTTTTCTCGACGGGTGCAAATAAGGTGAAGAATTGCAGCGATGTTATTAATGCGGGGTCTTAGAAGAAACTGTTTGGAGGGAGTGCGTAGGGCTTTGGAACAAGCGAATTGTTTTTTCTTTTATGTCTCTACATTGTTTCATCATATAGATTGTGTCTGTAAAGTAGAATAAAATAATAGTTAATTTACATGAATATCAATTAATGTATAGGTCGAAGTCTAATCAAAAATTAACTGGTTGATTGAAAGTTGCCTGTAAAATCTGATTCAAAAAGTTAATATTTTGGCTAAGTACTATACGCCAAACATCTTCACATTCATAAACATACCTATTTACAACACAATTATAACTTAACACTATAATAATAATTAAAAAAAAACGTATCAAATGTTTAAATTCTACTTCATTAGGTTTAGTGGCCCCGCCTGAAATAGTGCAGCGATCGTTAGTCGCAGAAACTTCCGAGATGTTAAACTACTGCCACATTATTAGCGACTAATGTGATCAATGAATGGTTTTAGGGACCACGTGTACTCTTTATTACTAAGATTTACTTGTTTTTGTAGAACCTTGTATGTCTTTTGTGTAACAAATAAAGAGATTGTTTTAATGCTTGTTTTAATACCATATTAGGACAGTTTTGATGCATTGATATTATAAACGTGTTTGGATGCATTTTTTATTGTATCTGTATTGAATATCTGTAAAGATAATCATAATCTATGTTAATCATAATCAAAAGGTAAAGAAAACAAAAACAATATTCAAAGAAAAATTGAACAATATGGGCGATTAGCTCGCTTTTCTCCAAAAAAATACACAAATATGGTATACGATTAGTAATTTTCATCAACTATTAAACCAATGTATTCATAATATGGACCACGGTAACGTTCAGTGTTTTAATAAACATACACCCACGTTTGATCCCAATCAAGGGTGCGATTAGATTATATATTAACGTTAAATAGACCAAGGTGAAGAGTATTTGTATTATTACATCCTTGAGTACGGTTTTTGTTATGTAAACAAAGCATAAAGCATAAACTACCATGTTTCTTGCCATCCTTGAACTTCTACTAAATCATTTAATTAAATAAGAATAACATTAGGGTACAATTTATTGATTGAAATTGAAGATTAGGTAAGTATATGATAGAGGTAAGTATAGGATAGAAACAGAAGAAAAGAACTATGTAGTTAGATCGTATTTTACACCTCAAATTTTTAAATGATTAGGAAAATGTAATTGTGATTGATAATAAAGTTTGGGTATAAATAACTGTAGTAAAAGACGAGTTATGGACGGAACTATTGTTCAGGCGGTTCTTTCCTTTTAATGAGAAAAGTGGAAGATTTATTTTTCGTAGACGATAGAAGTATTATACAAATTCTATTGTCTATATTGATTCTATTGATTGTGTGAATATTTTATTCAGTCTACCTACATGTTAGAATATAAATTGCCCTTACAGGAAATATGTGAAAACTTACGAGACAGGTTTTGACATACGAGATTCTTACACTCCAATTCTCTTTCTGCTATCTCGAATTATTCAAATCTTGTTGATTCCCTTCTTTTGTAACACGTTTTTTACTTTACTTACTATACAAAGAAGTCAGTCTATGTCCTTGAAGTTCTACTGTAGAACATTGCATGTTACCCCTCTGTGAATAGTGTAATTACAAGTCAGCGTAAACTTTTAGTTAGGGAGTAATTAAAATAATTCGTACGCCGTAAATCACGCGATAGCGTCTTATCTAACGTCAGCTTAATGCGACCCGGCGGGAAAATAAAAATAAGCATGATAGATTGCGTCAATTCTGCTTTCCATTTATCTAAATTGCTTGAAGAGGCGCAATGGATGTAACAACATGGCTGCGATAGTGAAATAAATTTTTACGATGTTAGACACACTATCGCGGAGTCGCAAAATATTATCGTCAAACAACTGTAAATTTTTATCGCCTTTTATAATTGAACTGAAAACGTAGCAAAGCACATTACATTAACGATATGGAACATATAATTGAACTTAAGTGTTATGAAGCCAAAAACATGACGATAAATTAAAATAGATGGCCCACTCTGACGATAAATTTACTCTGCCGAATGCGGCAGCGAGGCTGTGTTTTGTTCAAGCAAATAAATTACCACATAATAATAGTCACTTAAGACTTGTGTGTTATTTTGTTTACTCTTGTCTGGGACTGTCCCCTTTCTAGTCTGGATCGAGTTCAAATTTCAAGATTTCTCTATAAAGTTTAAATGATATTCCGATGTATTTTCCTTGAGAGAATATCTGGTTATTATTCTACAGTGCGATTGTTATGTTATATTTTTTGTACAGAGAAAAACTATAATCATAAAACGATGATTTTATGAAGCGGAGACCGAAAATCGGTACATATTTCGGGATGCGAGTAAACGTTACTTTATATTATACCGTATAACTATGTGCGTTTATCTTTATTTGTACCAAACTACGGAATACGGTAGGTATTATAAAATTTATCCTTATACCTACTAGACGATTGTCCTGGCCGCGTTGAAAGCGGAATATATGCCTAGGATATATCGTTAAAGATGGTTAGTAAGAATTGAGTTAAATCGTAATTCGTAACAAACAAACAATCAAATCTTTCCTCTTTACAATATCGGTAAGTATCGGTAACGGTTAAGAGAAGAAGAAATTATACATACAGTTTTTTTACTATTATTCACTATATTTCAAGTCATGCATTTGAAATAAAAGTACTTACAGCACCCGCAGCGCCGGCGTGTTAACAAAAGCATTCTGGTCGATGTACGTGATGCGGTTGCGTTTCAGGACCCTGTTGATAATAATACAATCGTTATTTTGCTTTTAACAGGCCATTTTAAAATTACCCTTTCGATACGGAACACCTACAATAAATAGGTAAAGGTTACAATTTCCCGCTTTTTGGGACACTTTTATCAAGAACTATACCAACCAAAAGTAATATATCTACATAAAATTACATATTCTGTATCTGTATTATGCTGATAATAAAAAAAAGCAAAAATAAGTATCTAAATTGTATTTGCCATGGTAAACTGAATGTCAATATCTACGTTTCCTCCCCTATTTATGAAAAACACTGAAAATGGGCTGCGCCCAAATGTTCAAATATTGCTCAAAAACAAGTAAAAAACATATTTCATGATATTTATAAATGATGAAATTAGATATACCTAATGATGATTATGAAAGAATCTATAGAAGAATTTTACTGAAATACCGTTATGTATTAATTTGTTCTGAAAATCATTCCGATCGTTTTATTATTTTAAATTGGCTCATTGAATTGACCACTTAATAATTACATTCTGAATTTTTCCCTTTAAACAATCTTAATTAATTAAAATCAACATAGAAACATGTAATTATATTAAATAAAGTACAGGTTTCAAAGAAATACCAACGTCATTACTTGAATATGTGTATATAATTGTTAGCAATTTAAACTTGAATTAATTACCGTAAAAGTTTCTCGCAGACTCTTTTAATTTTACGTTTATTGTATAACAAATAAAACCCTATTATCTGCATTAACAGTTGCTATCTTGACTTACTTTAATTCTAATAATATTATACGTTCAATAACACATAGTCTTCATCGCTTTTCACATAGAATTTAATGTTTTCTTAGCTACTGTTCAGTCTGTAAATAAATTCTTACAATGATCAAAAATATTGTCATACAAACTCAAAATATTATAAAACAAATATCTCAGTATTGACAATCAAACTGGTAACCCAACACATATTATTATTTAACTGTGCCCAAACCAATAGTTGCGAATACGATTTTTGTAGCAATAAGCCGTATCTTAGTTTGGATTGCGCTTTCAGCGACGGGACGCCTCTCTTATGGTAATACAGTCAATAAAAGGAATATTTATATGTGTACAAATTATAGGTTTGCCCCTTGGCCCTTGTGTTTGGGATTCATTGATTTATATTACTCGGAATAAATATGAAATTCAGTGCGGTGCTGAATATGTAAGCTTTTCATACAGTTAGCATATACAATAATAAAAAAATTACCATTTCATAGATGTAGCACATGATCATTATTATTATATCGTCACATGTAAATATATTATAAATAGTATTTATAACAACAAAAAATAACATTCTGCGTAGCCAGCTACGCGGACTAACAGAAAGCTCTGTTTTTGAAATTTCAAAATTAATTTCGTAGTATTTCTTTAAGTTTTACTACTTACTATGTTATGTAAGTATCTACACTGTATATCTTTATTATATCATGTAACTGATGAAAGAATTCAGTATATTTTTGGCGGATGGTAGAATTTTACAGATTACACAATTTTTTTTAAGAATCAATTTCAACCCGAGAATATATTGTATAAATATAAAAAGAGACAGTAATCGTATAAAAATAATATAAAGTGATATAAACAAGGCTTTACGTCAAATAACGCATCAAATCCGTTGGATTATGTGCAAATTGTTGTTTATAACTCGATTTATCGCGAATGTTCTCTCACGTCATTAAATAAAATCAAACCAGGATGTACAATATATCCACATTACCAATAATTTACTTTTGTTTCATACTACAAAGGTTAATATACTTTACATGTCTATCTAATCCAAAACTGAGCAAACCTTACCTTGCAAGATTATATCGAACTATGTAACAACCCAAAACTTTTTTCGGCCGTATTGGAAAACATATTCAGGCAATTAGACTGGGACAATATGGGTATAAATATCGATGGGAAAAAACTTAATCATCTAAGATTTGCGGATGACTTGGTATTAATATCCGACAATGGTAATGCGCTTCAACATATGTTAAAACAGCTGGAAGATAAGAGTAGGGAAGTTGGACTTACAATGAATAAAACTAAAACAAAAGTTATGACTAATAGGGAAGAAATACCGATTGAAATTCAAGGTGAAACAATTGAATACGCGAAAAGCTATACATATTTGGGGCAACTAATATCATTTAGGGACCAGACAGAGATAGAAATAGAGAGAAGGGTGTCTTACGCGTGGAACAAATATTGGTCATTAAAAGAAATATAATTAAAAGTAAATATTTTCCAATAATATCGAAAAGAAAAGTGTTCAACTCATGTATCTTGCCATGCCTTACTTACGGGTGCCAAACATGGGCACTAACTCAAAGACATCTTTTAAAACTAAGATCATGTCAAAGGGCAATGGAGAGAAGTATGATAGGCGTAACACTTAAAGATCGTAAAACAGCGGAAGAAATAAGTTCAATAACCAAGGTGGAAAATATAATAAAGAAAATAAGGCAACTAAAATGGCGATGGACGGGACACATGACTAGGGACAGTAAAACGAAATGGACACAAATATTAACAGAATGGCAACCACGTGATGGAAAAAGAAGGAAAGGTAGACAAGTGAAGAGATGGATAGATGATATTAAAAAGATTGGTGGAATAGTATGGACCCGACATGCGAACAATAGGAATGAGTGGAAGCGGCTGGAAGAGGCCTATGTGTCACAAGACACGCTGATCACCAAACCGGAAAATCCCATGTGTTAAATAATAATGTTTAAGATAGATTTAGTTTTATATGTATGTTTGTATCAGCAATAAAGGCTTAAATAAATAAATAAATAAACAACGGGTAATGATAATTGGTTAACAGTAATTTTTTTGAACAAATATGTTCTGTGGTATAAGTTGAAGAATAGTATTTCAAATAAATTTATTTATTTATTTATTTATTTATCATTACATCAATTACCTTTACAGGCTTAACCTAATGCGGTATTGACTTACACTAAAACTTTACACAAAAACTAAACTAATAATAAAACAACTTAAACTAACAAACTAGATAGTAATCTAAGAAATAAATTAACACAATAATAATACAATTAATAGCTAATAATATACAAAAGAACCTTTGCTAATTCACCCAACGGGCACGTAAAAATGTCCACTTTGCCATGGACGTCATTGAGAATGCGTAGTGCTCGCACGAGAGGAGATTAGATGATTTGAACTTTTGAAACATATTCTTCAACTCATGTATTTATGCCTATATGCTATCTACTTTGAATGCTATTAACAATTACGCGCTAGTATACAAACCCATCCAGTATCTATAGTCTATACCAACATAATATATTATTTATACAAACTTAATAAAAGTCTAGTCTCATAAACAGCGAATAAAAAGTGGTTTCAGGATTCACGAGGGCTATATTGGCAACTTTACGAGCGTCCATCAGCACGCTTGTTACTGTACCAACGGACTGACAAACTGTTCAATATTCAATGTATGAAAACGTATGGTAAATGATTCACTTCAAAGCATTCAGACTGGAGTACTATTTCAGGGTAACTTAATAAAATATAGTTAGGCTAAATTGTATGTAGATTGATTGAGGCTATGGCGTGATTGACTTACATTCAATCGGCAAATTCAGATTTGTAATAACAGCTGTAAGATTATATCAAGTAGGTCTTTATTAAATTCAACTTTAAGGAATAACAAAAAAGCATCGTTATTCGGTGTTTAAATGAGACAATGCTTTAATTGTTAAAAAATATCTTCGTCGTTTTAATACTCATTTTCATCCTATGTCAATCTTTGAACATTAACAAAGTTGGGGCACAGTTGAGGAGTTTTTTAATTCTCTAGAAATTTCATGAAGACATATAAAATGAAAGCTTTTTCATTTCGAAAAACACTTTTCTATAAACCTAAAATTAAATTTTACTTAAGCTTATTTATGACAGAATGTACCTACTTATACATTGAAGTCCTATATAAATATCACAATATAATAATTCGACAATTACATACATATGCTTGCATTACAAAATTTGCTTATAAAAGACAATATTGTATAAACAAGGGACAGAATTTAAACACAGAAACATTTTTATAAATCTTCATATTAATATAGCGCTCTAAAAATGTAGCAGCATGATTTATTCCCAACTTACGACTTCATAAATGACGGTATTTTACGAAAACAATTGGCGACCGTCTGAATTCATCTCAAGGAAAATATCAGATATAAATCAGTGTCACAGAATGGGGATGATTAAAAAGAGGCAGGACGAGACTATTCACAATTGTCAAATATAACTTTTGCTCTAACTGTGGGGTTAGACGCATACTATAAATACATATAACTCAGCTAAAGTTAAAGTTAATGGAAGGGTTCTGGTAATCAACAAATCACGTAAAATAATACAAAGTTTTCAGTTTGTGATGTTTGTTACGGAAAGCTTTGATATTGTCCAGGATAGAATATGTAAGTACATACTAAAATATATATTTTATAATCAAAATTGGAAAAAGCTTCTCGCAATCATTATCATCTACTTAGGTATTTAAGTAGCGTAAATACATGTTCATTTAGTCTTACAAAAACTTACTTTAATTTGAGTCCAACCTCACTTACATTTAAACCGCATCATTGAGTCAAAAAATCTAAGACTAAAAAGCGTAATGCTGTAAACATATTGTAAACAAAGTTGACCATTTGGGAATACAACACACAGACACAATGCGCACACGTATATGTATAACTATAAGCATGTGTGTGTAGGTCGTCAACCCGTGACAATAGCACACAATGGTAAAGGCATTTGTGTTCAAAGGACACTAAATTACGTTTATTGTACCATTGCGAATTGCGCTGAAACCCTCGCAAGTGTTATCTGAAAGATTTTTAACTTTATCTGTGCATTTGATAATTTGAACGTAATATATGGGATACGTTAATAGAGCGTTATTTGTTTTAAACTCGTTTGCTGAAATTTTGAGGTTATTTTTTTATTACTTTTGTATTTGAAAAAAAATAATCAAATTTAAATTTAGAAACTCTGACTATATTTTATTCTACAACAACAATATAAATGTTCAAGATACACTACAACAACAATATAAATATGTATGTAGGTACAAGATACAATAAGAAAAACTATTAACGAAAATATTACCTTAAAACTCTTCCGAACTAGAATTTAATATGATGCACTAAAGACAAATTGAAAAACTTCGTGAACTATTTTATTAACTACAAATCCAATTGACTGCTCATAAACCATAAACCAGTGATAACATTTACGGCCGAACCAACTTTGACCAGAGATTATATCAAAGATTAATAAAATTTTAAAGTCCCGAAGCAATAAGTGTAGAAGTTATATCTGCTTTAATTATGTCACATTAACGACATCTTTATATCTCGCAATATCGGGACCAGAATAAAATGTTCTCTTAAATTTCTAAATTTAAATTGTAGTCGCGAGCTGACATTTACTATTCGTCGTTGTAAATGATAGTACAATTTTGGTCGACGTCTAAATAATTGTGGCTTAAAACTGCTTTTTTGTCAAATTTATTCTTTTACATTTTGTGGTTTTAATTGGAAAACAATTATATTTAAACAATTTTATTGAGATAAATGAATAACGTAACCACAGATTATTAAAAAGTAACTACGCAATACCGGCCGCAAATAAAAAAAAGAAGAATGTTATTCCATTTTTAAATTACCTATGACGCAAAAGTATTTAGAAAATATGTAATCGTTTTAAAACACCCCTTAATAATAATTTTGTGTAATAAACTAAATTGTTAGATATAATTCGCTAATTTTATTAATTTTAAGTCAAGTCAGTGACCCTCTTCGGCGCAATGTAAGTAGTAATTCTGAAATAATTCAGTCTAAGGTTTCATAAAACACATAGTTATTTTGCAATAATATTTTTAATTTCGTCGCAACATGGATCGAATATAAAAGTGCACAGTAATTAATAAAAATAATACTTTGTTACTTGCTCTTTGTATTCATTTTAATCAATATTGTTTTTATTTTCTATAAACTAACGTTTATTTATTACAAGTGACGCGATGCGGACGGATTGAAATGATCCTACAAAATTTCATTAAAAATGTTTGTGACACTAACGTTTATAGGAAGGTCCTTTGTTTAACACTACCTACTTTCTGAAATACAATCGATATATTTGAATAGTAAAGCCTTAGTGAAGCTTTTAAAATTAAAAATGCATGATGGATACGTAGATTGTAGGTACCTTTGTTTGTATTTTTGTTGATGTGCGAATCATCTACCATTCATGAATAATGACCATTGTTTTTATCTTACGGTGCAAATGCACAACAATGGTGATAAAAACAACACTGAATACATAGTAACATATTATCTCAATGACTGAATACGAGTTTTCGTTTACACTAAAAGATCAAGAAATAATGTTCGTGTACGGTTAAATAAAGTTTAATAATAATAAAATTTCCAGTAAAAATTCTGCTAGATAAATTATTATTATTACGATGTAATGTTTAACACTAGAACGCTGACGCGGTTGCCATAGGTCACCCAGTGTATTATATTGCTAAATATTTTTTTTAAAGAATCGTGCTTGAGTATCTCAGGTATTCCTCTACTACCAATCACCGAACATTTTAGCAGCGCGCCAGCTTCCTTGGTGCAACGAAGTGCACTCTGTGGTGTAAATTTTAGGCGCGAGCGCTCTAGTGTTAAATAAAAGCGTTACACTAATAAAATTAAGACGGTTAGTCCACTCATCATATTCAAGATCTTAACTTTATAGCCTGAGCCTAAAAGTAATGCGAAAAGTACATAAAAATTTTACGACTAGCTTTAGATTCATTCACTCTTTAGATTATTATTATACTGCTTTGTGAAGTATTACATCTTATTTTATGTTAGACCTTGTCACGAGGAAAATCAAGGACGTAAATCTTGATATGTAGAATGTACATAGTCTATTTATTTACATGAAACAATATGTGTTGGGTTAAATGTAACATTTATTTGTACACGATATGTAACACACACGTGACACGTTACAAGTTACACGTAACAATAAACAATAAATGTTCATTACATAGTAACTCAATGTAAATGGTTGATTTCTTATGTATTTAAATAGATCTTCAAATAAGTAGGTACTAGTAGAAATTATATTATCTGTGATATAAGTAGGTAATTATTTTTATAATATATCGAAACTCTTGTTAAAGCTTTAAAAATTTACTATTTTAATTATCTTTATGTCAAAAGTCACCTACAATAATGTAGTGTGTAGCGGGTAGTTGTAAGTATCTACATTTCTTATTTAATGTTGTTAACAAAGTCTGGCGCTTATCAAATCAATGTAGTACAAAATAGCGTATTTTAATAAAAAGTAAACTTCACTAAAATGTGTTCTATAAAACATTGACTCCACATTAAACTCTAAAATATATCGGTGATAAATTCAAGAATATCGAACATTTTACAGGCCCGTAAAGAAAATTTCGTTTCACCTCATTACCCTCAAGTATACCGCAGTCTGCTTTAATCAATTATTCACTCAGGGGTTGAACACGTGAATTCATTTAAATTTATACATCTATTAAACAATTAAATGAACTGGGATCTTATTGTGCTTTATGCCTCGAATGAGTTAATATGTTTCGTCTGGGAGTAATCAATTTTAGAATGTATATTTATGTATACCCTCATTAATACGTACTTAAAATAGATAATTTGTATTATTTTCATATACCTATATTGTGAGGGGATTTTTTAAGGTTTCGGATACATTTGATCCGTGTATTTCACAATTACGGTTTTCTCTTTTTCAAGATTTGTTTTCACAGCAAAAGGAATAGAACCTTGTTACTTGTTATAAATTGACGAACTGATTACGGTTATTTGCAAATGTTAAGCAAAATTGCATCATATATTTTCAAAAAACAAGGTTATGTTTCAATACCTACTTCTACTGTTCTATAAAAATCGTAAACTTTTAATATACCTCCCCCAAATAAGCCAATTAAATATAATTTACCATACCAATAGCCGGAAAAACCAACAGCTAGACTAATCGCCACAAACAAATTCCGATAAGCCCCAACGAACGGACCCAAGAATAATTTCCATCATTTCTATGTATTTGCCCCTTGCTTATCGGTCATTCACATTTTATTGCGTCTATAACGATCGGCCATTACTTACAAACAAACAATTGATGTGCATATTAGCTGTGTATCTTAATGGCTGTGATTTCAGCAAATGGGAGGCTTAACTGGTACTATTGTTTTGCTAATTTCGATATTAATGGCAATTCAAACCCAGGGGCGGGAGATTAAGCGATTTATGTAGATATGGATGTGCTTGCCAAAGCTATTTCTCTGGATAAAAGCGGCTAAGGATTCAAATAAATGCACATCTCATCTGGGGATATATCTCACGTTTACAAAAGTCCACAATTAAGTATTCAAGTCATACAAATAGGTTAAGGTTAAAAAAAATATTTTTTTTTATTGTTGGCTGTTCTACTCGTATTGTATAGACAAGACTAGGTCAAAATCTTGAACAGCTTGGTGAGAAACATATTCAAACAGGTGAAGTAGCTATTGATAATAATTAACAAATAAATAAACGCACGAATGAGAAAGCAGATGACTTATTAGCCTTCATGAAATTATTTGAAGAATTCCTATTTCTAATAGAGTAGTTACACATTACCCATAGCAAGAGACTCGTTATACTCATAACGAGGACAAAAACACAGCCATATAGCAGTAATGAGTAAATGAAAGGAATGAAACGCATCGCACATCGACATGCGGTATTTGTGTCAGATCATGCACGGCTCACTAGATGCTGTTGGGCTGTGGTTCTTAAACTTTGGTAAAGACCTCCTTAAAAGATCATAATATGCTAACATTATGAATCTATTGCCATTACAAAATTACTATAATTTGCGGTTTGTACTTGATTATTGAACCGAGAGACTATCAATTTGTAAGTTTAGATTTAAAAATTATTATAGCATTTCCGAATTTGTTTACACAATATGATCTATATCGTATTTTATTATGTAGCAATATTTTAGACACAAAAGAGGTATGTATCCCTGCAGTAGGAATAAAATATATGGTCATATTTCATGTTATTTCAAATATCTTGTAATATATATGTCATCTAAGTAAGCTATTGAGTATTTTTCAATCATAAATTCATACCTAAATAGTTAATTTATTTGGTTTCGAGTTTCATTAGTACCCAATATGATTCTTTGGGTATAACTTGACAAAGTTTGAGAAGCTCTACACTGTCCCGCGCACAGGTCCCGCGGACCCGCTCGCCTTCAACATAACATGACATATGAGAACCAGTCACGCACTCACTCGATCAGCATTAGACGCTTTGGTAATTGAGATATTACTGTTCGATTGATACTATTTTTATCAATATACAACTGCAATATAATGAAATTTTAACTATTACGTAGTAAAAATTATCTTTTCATATGATTTTTTTAATAAGTATAATAAACTGAAACTCAAACGTTCTAATAGACTTTCTTATTGGTCTGCGCCAAACTAAAACATTATAATATAATAGGAATACTTTTCTTGGACATTGGTTAGTTTGCTCGTTGAATTTTCTTCCATGTTTATCAATATGTTTAGCATCTCGTACCATATTAGGTGTGAAGATATGCTATTTCTATTATATTTCCTTGTAAATTAGAAAAAGGCCAAAATTATACTATATTTAAAGGAAAAACATACACAATAATAACTTATATTATTACTTACAGAGTATGCAGTAGTGGAAGTGAAGGAAGCGATGCGTCCGTCAACTCTGTTATCAAGTTGCTAGCTAGGTTCCTGAAACAAAAGTTTCATTAGAATCTATCGATATATTTCCAACAGTTATTGTACCTATTCTTATGTAAGTATGTTAGTTATATCTTATTTATTGATGAATCTTTTTTTTGATACATCTATTTTGATGAAGTAGAGAAGAGAGAGTAGAAAAAAACTAATTTGCATTTTTTAATTAAATTGGTTTATTTTAGAATACGTGTTTACTTTTAGTAAAATCATAATATTTTTCTTATGTTTCGCATGCTGTCCGTGTGATGTGTTTAACTACCCTCAATTTCTTAATAATAATTCCTTTATAATAATTTCATACTACCACAAATATTTCGTGTCCATTAACATTTTGTTACATCAAAATAGTTTTAATTGCAATAACCACAAGTACGCTTATAGTTTAAACGTGACCTACATTGCTATCATAAGACCCTTTATGACGCGCATTGCATTTCAACGGATTATTGAACCTGCACTCACAGTTATTGTAAGAAACTTTGAACTTTTGCTATTTCCTTTGTTTATAATTTTTATTTCAGTATTTTTAACACTTGAACTTTTATTTTTAATCATAGTTTAACGTTATTGAATATTAATTAAGAAGGTAAGTAGATCAATTTTTATATCAAGAGGTTATTATTATTGTTTTATTATTTAAATTGCCGATTAAATATCAAATTTAGGTCCTGAAACTATACGGACAAATTTATTGGTTATTCTCATCTTTTAAATAAAGATGACGTATTCATAATATTTATTTTATACATATTTAGCGACTTTCAGAAGCATTTGAATCACTTATGTATGTTTACACAGGAAGTTTAATGATGTTTGCTTTCAATTCGCACTTACGTGACATTAATTGTAATGGCAACTACGTCCTTGCAACTTCCTTTTAAAATGTATAATGGCGGATGAATTATTTTATATTTATTCATATGAAGTGAAAAACAAAAATAAATATGTAATACATTTCTAAATTCATTTGAACAGTGAAATGAGATGAACAATTATTATGGGACTGGAGAAGAGAAGGATAAGAAAGGATGTCAAACTTTGGAACATTTATTGTAAAAAACACTACTTTTATAATTCCGTTTTAAGGTACTTAAGGACTTAAGGACCTAGAAAAGTGCTTGACGGGACTACCGATAGGTAAGCGACAAACATAAAAATTTCCACATTAATTTATCTTTATATATATATATATATATTTCGTTCTAAATAGCATGACTGAAATATTTTATTTGCACCAACATTTTCAATAGATAGCATGTTTCGAATGGCTGTTAGAAGCAGAATTTAAACGATTTTATGGGTCGGTGAAAAGTGTATGTGCATCGTTTTTCTTTCAGCGGTTTTATGTGACAGCGTGACGTGGACGCCAGCGTGGGCGGCGCGACGGAACGTAGACCTAGCTCGATGCTAGATGTACCTAGTTGGAAATTACCTTGTTTGCAATTATTGCTGTTTGTACCAATTAGTATTTAGTTAAATTTATGAATTGAGAAACATCTGGGACAATATTTTCATTACCCTATTGATAGAATTATGAAACGAAATTTGCAAAAAACCAGAGAAGGCTCTTAACTATGCTATAATTTGTTCTATTTTGTAAATAATAAGTTCTACAACTATTACTTACTATGAGGGTCATTTAAAATACTATATCTATAATATTATGTATGTATATTTAAACAAATTTATTATTATTAAAAGCAACATTAAATATAAGAACTAAACTGCGACATCTTTCAAAGGCCGGTAAAACAATCATAATGTTCCCTGACGTTGCATTTACTTAGGGCATAAAGTAACTAATTTTTGTACTCCTAATAGTTCATTTACATATATCATGAATTCATTAGATAATTTTAGTTTTAATGAAAATAGTATTGTTGTTATATTATATGGAGATAGTCTTAATTTAAAAAAAAACATGACATTGATATAGGATTTCAAAAAATGTTGAAAATTAGTAGTGAGACAAAATGCAAATTTATGTTGTGTACATTACCATATTTGCCTGGTTTGACACAAAATCAAAATAGATTTATCTATAACATTAACTTAAAATTATATAACCTAACAAATCATCATAGTGATGCATTTATATATTTTGACATAAATTCTTGTACAAAAACTTTTTGCTTGACAAGGAATACAGTGTATCTGCCATTTAGATATAAGAGAGAACTTGCTATGTTAATAGCATATAAAATTATTAACCAGTCTGGTATAGGTCTACCAGAATCTGATGGCATATTTATATTTAAAAAATAA
>CAJQZM010039524.1:48034-77202 GCA_907164665.1 Colias nastes
TAATCTATAGTTGATAAAATAATAATAATAATTAGAAAACCTTACACGTGAATGTGACATGTTGAGTAACTTTCTTCAAATCGGTTGATAATCATGATTACTATTAGTGTGTTTGTTCATTGAATCAACTAGCGGCAAATCCAAAACACCCGGCAATCGGTGTATGGCTCATCAAAATTTAACTCTTGCCCAAGTCAACAAGCCAACAAACAAGGCACATCATCTCTTAAAGGGATCAAAGAAGAGTAGATGTGTAGGATGTTACGAAAAACTCCGCACCTTCTTAACAAGTCGTGAGGCCGAAAAAGGTAAAGAAAATTCTCACAGAATGCACTGGTTGCAAACAATATTATTGTTTGGCCTGTTTTAATGAAAAACATCCATAAGTTTGATAAATAAATACAATTAAATAAAATCGATATTTCTTTTCCCATCACTAAATTATATGAAAAACTGCTATTGTTCAGTGCGGTATGGGGTACATCAGACCCCACATATTATTTTACCCCTAGAATCTAAACTAACTAATCTAACCACGGGCGGCGGTAGATTTAGGTTAATGAACTCATTGTTAATAATAATCACGACAAAAGCCGCACACTTTGTCTTATTTGGCGCCAAAAAAAGGATTTTGGTCTCCTACGGGCGGTGGGGTTTAATATGCCTCGTGCCGCCACAATCTCTGGTATAGGACAAGGTTTAAAACGACCCGTAACGCAGTAATGGAAAGTACAGATATATCTGTGCCGCAGTGAACGTGTTAAAGCGTTTAGGCAGGAGTAAAAAGAAGGTAATAGTATGTGGTGATTTTAATATTGATTTACTTTCACACACACAAACGGCAACACGAATAGTTAATTTGTTTCACTCATTTAATCTGTATAAAGTTTTTGATGAACCCACACGAATTACACCTACTTCTGCAACTTGTATTGATAATATATACTGTGATTGCAACTGTCTAGAAAAAAATATCCTCAATATACTGACTTCAGATCACTGTGGCCAGAAAGTAGTTTTGGAATGGGATTGCATACCTAAGTTTAAAAGAATTAATGTTAGGCCTATAACTAAAAAAGGCATTGATAAATTTAGAGATAATATTAATAATAAACTGCCTAACCTGAATGATCAATCCTTTCATAATAATCCTTGTGAAATGTTTACAAATCTTTTTAATTTAGTTCATAATGAGTTTAAAAAAATATTTAAAGTTAAATCTTTAAGTATCACCAAGGATTTACCATTTAGTCAATGGGCAACACCTAGTATACACAGATGCAGGAACATTCTATATGAGTTATATGGCATGAAGCAATATAACAAAGACTTGTCATTTCATAATTATGTTAGAAATTATTCAAAAACTTTTAAAAAAGTTTGTTTCACTGCCAAGTGTCTATATGTCAGAGATAAAATACGCAACTCTGATAACAAAGTTAAAACAGTTTGGGCAATTATTAATGGTGAAATGGGCAAAAGCCAGACAAATAGTACCATAAAACTTGTAAATGCTGGCAGGGTCATTGACAAAGGTGCTGATGTTGCGCTTGCTTTTGAAGATTTCTTTAGTAGTGTCCCTGTTAGTATTACTAAAAAATTAAATTCATCATCAGTGCTTGCGGAGTCCTATTTGAGGGACCATGTTGCGGAGTGTAATGTATTATTTGAATTGCGACATGTGACTGCAGATGAAATTGTTAAAACTTTTAAAACATTAAACTTAAAAAAAACATGTGATCTCTGGGGAATGTCTGTGAATTTAGTAAATAATATTATAGAAAACATTGCCAACCATTTAGCGTTTATATTTAATCAATGCTGTGACTGTGGTATATTCCCTGATTTATTAAAGTTTAGTAAAGTTATTCCTTTATTCAAAAGCGGTGACCAAGAAGACTGTAATAACTATAGGCCTATTTCTATTTTACCAACTTTGAGCAAAGTCTTCGAGAAATTGATTTTAAACCAATTATGTAGTCATTTTGTTTCAAATGGTTTACTGCACGCCAAACAGTTTGGTTTTACAAGAGGGCGCTCTACCACTGATGCTGGAATAGCTCTTTTGTCACATATATATAAAGCATGGGAAAATTCAAAGAATGCTTTGGGGATATTCTGCGACCTTTCTAAGGCTTTCGACTGTGTAGAACATTCCACTCTATTACGGAAACTAAATTTTTATGGTATCAAAGGTTTATCTCAGGACCTCATAGCTTCATATCTTCAGAACAGGGTACAGACCGTTGTTGTTAATGGAGAGAAATCTTGCGGTGCGCCGATTAACATTGGTGTTCCGCAGGGATCTATCTTAGGACCGTTTTTGTTCTTAGTGTATATTAATGACCTACCTTATTATTTGCAGGATATGTGTGAAATAGTATTGTTTGCAGATGATACCTCATTAATATTTAATGTGGATAGATATGACACAAATGTTGACGAAGTAAACTCTGCTCTTTTACGCATATCTAATTGGTTTAATGCTAATAATTTATTATTGAATGCAAAAAAAACAAATTGTGTAGAGTTTATCCTTCCAAATGTAAAAAAGGTCAAAAGGGATATCATTTTAAACGGGGAAGTATTATACCCTGTCGAGTCTACTGTTTTTCTTGGTTTGACACTAGATGAGAAGCTACAATGGGGGACCCATGTTGCCACCACCGCTGCTAAGCTCAGCTCAGCTGCATATGCAGTTCGAAGAATAAGGCATCTCACCGATGAAGATACGGCTAGATTGGTTTATTTTAGCTACTTTCATAGCATTATGTCCTATGGAATTCTGCTATGGGGCAGGGCTGCAGATATAGAAACTATATTTATATTACAGAAAAGAGCCATACGCTCTATATATAATTTACGTGCTCGGGACTCACTAAGAGATCTCTTTAAGAATATTGGTATCCTCACTGTACCATCACAGTATATATTTAATAATGTTTTACATGTACACAAAAACGCGGACTTACACACAAAAGTAGGAGATAGACACTGTTATGGCACAAGGAATAGAAATAAAATTGAAATGCCATTTTATAGGTTAGCTAAAGTTAAAAATTCATTTATGGGCCAAGGTATACGTTTTTACAATAGAATTCCTCATAGTATTAAGAGTTTAGTAGTGTTAAATTTAAAACTTATTTAAAAAATGTATTAGTTCAGAGAGCCTACTACAGCATTAAGGAATATATGGAAGATGAAAATCCATGGAGGGTTGTCGCGTAAGAATAACAGGACAGTTCTTTGGCATATTATGATAATATATAATATTATGTAGTTAGATGTAAGTAACATGTAATGTAAAATTATATTGTATATGGACATGACTTTAAAAGAGCAACTATGGAGTTTCTTGCCGGTTCTTCTCCATAGATACTGCTTTCCGAATCGGTGGTAAATTTAAAGAATGTAATGACGATTCAAAAGTGCTTCTGGAAGAAGTCTAATTGAATAAATAAATGTTTGAGTTTGAGTTTTGAGTTTGGGTGGCGGCGGCTTCTATGTTAATATATTATTTTCTTTTTATATTAGAAAAAAGAGTACATCCAGTCCTGTACTTTATGCTGGTGAACCCCTTATCTCGTACTCCATTGACACTGATGGCAGTGAATGGGCGATTTTTCATCAAAGGTTAACGACCGAGCCTTTGAAAAGGTTTTCGTAATGAAAATTAACTAAAACTAGAAAACGTGGAATCAAATCTTTAGTGCGTAAAGAAAGTAACTTTTATGTTTCAGGATCGATTATGTTGGTAGTTCAGTATCTAAATTGATTATCTTTAGCATCAGTATAAATACTTCTTAACTTGAGTACTCTTTTCATTCTAAAAACAATCCAGAGGCTTATTAGATATAAATCAAAGCAATTTGCAAAATCATAACTAGAAACTTTTTGTAGGTTATAAATCTAATTTACGCAATTTTTAATTGACCACATTTCACGAAATTACGAAATTTATTTGCGCTCGCAAATTACTTATAACTTTGAGATAAAGTTTGTCGGATTTAATTATAATTTTCATGTCATAAAAGTAATTATACAAGTTAAATAGAAGATTTCTAATTAATATAATTTTTTCACTTTAAAATATGGAACGTAATTTATTTTATTGATTAAAGCTTTTTACGTAGGTACATATAAATTGGATTCAAATTAATTAAAAAATGCTATAATATTACTATGTAGTTAAACGGATATGGTCTGTTATTTTTAACTTGATTATAGAAGTCATATTTAAAACAGATTCTGCTCAATTATTCGGTGCATTTAATGTTTTTTTTAAGTCATTGTAATAATAAATATTTTTATTTAAATATTATCTTATAGTTAATTTAATTTCATTGATTACTTACAGCGCCTGTAGTCTATTAGTATGAGCCAGGGCGGATGGAATGGCAGTCAGTCGGTTTCGAGCCAGACGAAGCACGCGCAAGCTTTTTATGTCTGACAACACGTTTGCTTCTATGTCTGTTATTAAGTTTTCTTCTGCGGACCTGTGAACAAAAAAATGAATATACTTTGATGACGTCACATATTAGGTAGGTCCAATATAGGTCCTAATTTAATAGGTGAAGTAAGTGGGAAAAGAATCAAAGTAACTCTATATTATAGTAAAGCATTAACCTATAAGTAGGTTTATAAGTAAAAAAAAACGAAACAGAACATTCATTATTGTTCGGTACAAATTTCAGGGAAAATTTCGAGTGAAATGATATCATCTTGTTATTGTATTTATTTCTATCGAATTCTAATAAACAGTTGTTATAGAAGGTATTAAATTCATATGAATTTTTAAAGGCCATTGCGCTCTGTAATTGAATAATTTTTCGAAAATAGGTAGTCGAAAATAGGTAGGTACTAAACCTATGTCGCGGAAGAATTCTAACCAATACCCGCGGCCCCATCATTAAAGCGGCTCGACGGAACACAGTGGGGTTTTAGTCGGTAAGAATCCGACATAACCCGCACGGCTCCTTCCCCGGGGGCCGTGGATATCTTTGGAAGATTTCCCCACTATAAAAAAAAAAAAAGATACTAAACCTATTTTTAAACAATTCGTTTCAATATTTTTTCTGTGACGATGCCACATTAAACATAGTAAGTACACTTTATATCCATCAGCAAATAAAATACATTGTATTTCCATAAAAACATTTTTGCGTCTAAAACTTTTCGCGATTACCAATAAATAAATCACTTTTAACATCCGTAATAAAGTTGTTTATCGTATCGTTAAGAGCAAATTCGCAGGCTTCAATTAAAACAATTTTTCAAAAGTCGCTCCAGTCTCATACTACATACACATGTTTTAAATTATTATAAAAACTAGATCATAAATACCTGTTCAAAACTCGTATGAGTACATACAATTTGCCCTCAATTATCTATCGGTTTGCGAAACCGTGCGAAAGCCGAGAGCAATACATTCGCACGATGACATTTGGATCATAATTTATAATAAACTTTATTGCAACGTAATAGACCCCCACTCATTATTGCAGTGGGGACGTATTTTCAAAGTTCCTTTGTTACAAGACAACGTAGCATTAGCACGGCAGAATCATCATTCAACATCTATTCTCGACCAACAAACAAAAGTACAAGATAGAAAAAGCTTACAAACGTCCCAAACTCTACTCATTTACAGTACCTATCATTATTAATTAATTATTATTAGTACACAAGCGGTCCGCCGCGGCTTCGCCCGTGGTACATGTTTACGTTTTCTCTCCATAAGAACCATTGTCGTACTTCCAGGAATATTATAAAAAAAATAATTAACGAAATCGATTCATTTTATATTATAGATTACAGAATCTACAGAATTAATCTCAGAAATTCGACATTTCTTTATGATTTATTTCATGATATAATTAAAGCGCTTCCAGGTATATCATCGATAGCCATCAAACCGCAGATACTTCATGACATTTCGCAACTCGAACCTTTTAAAAGATTCGTGATTTATAGCACTTGTGGTCTTTATCCCAAAATAAATCGATTTGTATAGCGAGTTTTACCAATGACTTTGCGCTTAGAGTGTTAAAACATAACATACTTTCACATTTTATATTCTCTCTTTAACACATAAGTACATCGCTCCTATAACAAAATATCGAATCATTAATCAATCATAGTGGTCGACCTTCGGGCGAGATGACGGGACAGCGGGGTGTCAAGGCTGCAGGCTCTGACACTGCTTGATCTTTGGCTCTCAGGGCACTAGCAGACTGTAACCTCTTTTGTTTTGAGTGTAACGATGTTCTTTAATCTATGGATGGAAGATCCGACGACGTTCTATTTTTAAAACACAAGAACTGCCATTTTACACGATTTTTTCTTTGCTATTACATTTTTTTGTTGTTCATAAAACAACTTTTTTAATTTTCTTTAAAATACAGAAATATCATAGATTATATAATAATCGTGATTTACGAATTGATTAGGTATAGGTACCTAATCATGTATTTAGTTGTAGATGTTTATAACATTTATTAATTTTTAAATAAGGGGAGAAAATATTATTGTTCTAACTTTAGACAAATATTATTATTTCCACACACATAAATTTAAGTATTATTACTATTTATATTATGATGTTATGTTACTTTGTATTGGAAAACAATAACCAATAACCAGTGGGAGTCGAGCATGCTTCGGCACGAATTGGGCCACGCTCGCACCGGGGAAGGTACCACACCCTCACAGAATATCGGCGCCATAGTGACAGTTTACTGTCGCGTTCCGTACGGTGAGTGAGGGGTCCGGAGGCCCACATCCCTTCCCATCCCCTACCCATCCTCTCCTTCCCTATCCTCATTCCCTCCCATCCTCGCCCCTTCTACCTAACTCCTTCCTTGTGGACAGCAACACATCCACTTCCCAGTGAAGTGGATGCTTATGGGCGGCGTGTATCGCTTAACACCAGGCGACGCGTCTGCTCGTTTGCTATCCAATAGATTAAAAAAAAAACAAAAAAAAAAAAAAAACCATTCTCAATATCGTGCTTAAATGATAATGTGTGATATTTGATCACAAACTGTAACTGTACATATTTCGTACAGTACAGTACAGTACATATTCCGTAATATTAATTTATACAAATATAATATTTGTACATTGAATGAACAATGTATCCATACTAATATTATAAATGCGAAAGTAACTCTGTCTGTCTGTCTGTCTGTTACTCAATCACGCCTAAACTACAGAACCAATTTTCATGAAATTTGGTATGGAGATATTTTGATACCCGAGAAAGGACATAGGCTACTTTATATCCCGGGAAAATGACGCATTCCCGGAAATCGAAAGGGAACGGGAACTATGCGGGTTTTTCTTTGACTGCGCGGGCGAAGCCGCGGGCGGAAACCTAGTATTAAAATAATTTACTTATTTCTTATACTATCATCGTACTAAAACGTACCAACCAAAATTTGATTTCTTCTTGAATACATCACTTGTGTACGTTTTGGGTATTTAGTATGTTTTTCCCACAAATAAAAAATGCAGCCTTCGAAACCTCTTTCCTCATGACCTTACACATTTCGCACAATTCACCTTGATTACTAAATAATGACGAATCTATTTGATAAATAATGTATCCGTTTATATTTACGTTTATTTCACACGAATAATTAATAATTATCTATTCATTTTAATATATCAAAAGGTATAGGTACTATTTTTTGCCTCTAGGTATATAATTACTTGCGACTAAAAAAAAACGCAATTTTCGATTCGATATTGGTATCTATGTATATTTTTCAATATTTAATGACATCATTATAAGGAGTTCAATCGTAGAGTTAAATTCTCCGAAGCCAAAGGTAAGGGTCCAATAATTATTTAGTTTTTATAGTACTATCCCGAAAGTACATTTCAAATAGAAAAAGATGTAAGATTTACCTAATGAAATTTTCAGTGGGAGTGGGTACCTATTTCTGATTTAGTTTGGCATAAAAATAAAAATAAACAAGCAAATTCAATCTACAAAATCTAGAGCTACTCACTAAAAACATGCTATAAATAAAATATGTCTCTTAAAAAAAATTAATACATATTTTTTTAAATTCTAGCTTCAATATCATACGTGTGGTGCATGTGTGATGTAATTGACATGTAATAAAACATTTTCAAGATGGCTGCCGTCTTTTCATGAGATAAGATTCGCCTCCAGCTGCCTTGTGACCGCTACCCTTGTCACGGAAATCGGAGTCCTAATCTATCGGAGCAGGCTCTGAATTAATTGTGGCATTATATAGGATTATCCCATTTATCGACGTCTTCTAGTCAATGCGTAATTGATCAAGAATGTAAGTAAGTAGCGTTATCTCTAGCTAATATATTAAAGAGATTGTCCCATGTAAATAGATTTGGTGATGTTTGTACATTTATATAATGTATAACTTGGAAATAAAAAAATATATATTGTTTTCTTACCTATCACTTACACGAAAAAGGGGCGTATGGACAAAAATATGTTAAGTCATAGAACCTAGTAGTATGTGGGATGTAGCATCTACCAGCTAGTTCTTGACATTATTACAGTTTGTAGCGTGCAAAAAATCGCAATAGGAAACCTATAAAAATTGATGAAGATGATGATTAACATTTTTTAGCGCAGCCCGTGTCGTGATACCAAGACATAAAATATAGCTTATAATCATATGTTTTCCCTATTTTATCCACATAATAGTATACCTGGGTCCGTGCTAAGTTCCATGCTTATTGGAACAGCGGTTTTCCTATACAGTATGATTGTCGTAAATCTCCATCCATACATGATTACATCCAAAAAAAATGTGTGCGTGTACTAGTGTACACACGTAAGAAGTGATACTTATTTATGACCTTATTTTTCAAAAAATAATTTACTATATGCAACTTTACAGAAATACGTCGAATCACGCGTGGTAGGGATAAGAAAAAGATGGCGCGTAACGGAAAAATGTGGCGCGTAACGAAAAAATGTTACACTAAATTTTTTTCCAACCCCGATAAAGAAGTTTCACTTCAAATATCTATTTAAGTACCTACATGTAATATTAAACATCAACGTTGATTATATTAACAAAGAAACAAAAAGTTACGAAGTTGTTGTTATATTATATTGAATTTGCGAGGAACAAATCAAATATTTGCAATCACTTCGGTTTCGGAGATTTAATACTTTGTTTACTTACTTTCCTATTTATTGGTTTTCGTACGTCTATGTAATTAATTGGACCGTTGATTTATCGATATTTCTAAATACTTTTGACTTGTTATAATCGTGACATGACGTATTTATGTCATTATTGTTATTTTATTTATTTATTTATTAACACTTTATTGTGCTGGCATACAAATAAATCCTTAAAATTAAAACTTATAACTAGTCCAGCACAGAAGGCGGCCTTATCACTTAAGAGTGATCTCTTCCAGGCAACCTACTGTATGGAGTAATAATGTGAAGGTTTGTTCAAAATAAAAAAAATGCTCTATCATAAAAAATAAACAAAGTAGAAATTAGTTGATTGAAACGTTTTATTAAATATAAACAGACATCCATTACAAATAATATAATTTGTACAAACGAATTTAACAAATGAAAGTAGGATCTATTGTAAGTATAAACTGAAATATAAAGAGCTTTTAGCACTTAACAATCCTTTCAGTAGTAATAGAAAAATATTTTTATTTGAATAGAGATGGAACAAATATTGACAGCTTATTTACCCAAAAAGGTAAGAAAAAAACCAATATTAAAGGCTCTTTTATAAAGAGATTTGAAAAACTAGCAGCGAAAGAAGATATTTTATTAAACTATCGTCCATCCAATATGGTGCCGTGTGTTATCGGTATAGGTAATGTTAACGACCCCCGGGATTGGGATTTTTTACACGACCCGACGTCTCAACGATCCACAGATTATCCAGAATACAGATTCAGTATCGGTTGCACAGACTTAGTAGATTTTTATTTATTGCCAGATCCATTCAGCCTTTGTTTCTAAGATATAAGATTGATATGTTTACCAAACGCTGCATTTTCTTATTACAAGAGTTTTAGCGAAACTTTGTCTATTTATATTTTGTTGACAAAATTAATAAGAAGATCGATTTGTTCAAATAATTTATTTGAAGTAAAAAGTTTTATATCTTTGTAAAGCATAATATTTTGAAATAGATTTAGAGTTTTACTAAAATTTCTGAAAGAGCTCTATTTTTTTTATAAACACAAGCTTCTCACCTCATTCCTATCATATTATCACACACAACTTTTATTACCTATAAAGAATGATATTTATTTTCCAAATGTTTATTTTTAAACAACTTTGAAATATGCGGCTCATAAGTTTCGAAAGAGTAATTTATGCGGTTGTTAATAATAAACGCTTGGAAATAGCCGGCGCCACACGTGGTTCATATCATTTTTTTGTTTATTTTATTACGGACTGAAACTGTTCGATTCTAATTTTATTTTGGTTCATTCACCTTTGAAATATATTTTATGTGTGTCATTTAAAAGCTATCGATATATTTTCGTTTATTGCTTTTTAACAATCTCAAGGAAGTTAAAAGAACTTAACTAATGTGTTCGTTATGAACTGCGTGTGTAATGTATAGCAATCTTATGACGCAAAGAGATAAAATTTCTCTTTAGAAGTTGAATAATGAATATATAACTTGATTGAATAATAAAATTAACACATTACGTAGAGTAATTCATACAGTCTACAGAAATCTGAAAAAGTTCTGAATTTTCATGAAGCTACTAGCTGTTGCCCGCAGCTTCGCTTGCGTGGAAAAGATAAATTTTCATGGTATAAGTTTTCATCCCCTATTTTACCCCTTTAGGGGATGAATTTTCTAAAATCCTTTCTTAGGGGACGCATACGTTATGACATCTACCTGCATGCCAAATTTCAGCCCGATACGTCCAGTGGTTTGGGCTGTGCGTTGATAGATCACTATATCAGTCACCTTTGAGTTTTATATATATATAGATAAGTGTTTGCAGGATTTGATAGCTTGATTTGAGACAGATACTTACTTGCACTTAATAAAAAAAATCGATTTACTTTCAAGTTTATAGTAGTACATGAAATCGCGGGTTACACTGTATAATAAAACGTACAAGATATAGGTAATAAAAAAGGTAGCGCTGGAATCCCTTAGCATGATTCCGACTAAACATTCACTGAACCTAATTTCAATGATATTGGATAGTGTTGCGGATCAAAGAAACGTCTTTATTATAGGCCTTCCCTAGTGTATGTTATTACATGTCGAATTTCATATTATATCCTTTCGATGCTTTTCGCGTTCTATTTTGTTTATCTAAAGATACATTTTTATCTTCTTCCTGATAAGAATAGGTACTTAACCTGTTTTATAAAAGTGTTGTAATGAAAAGATTCTATAACTTCGCATTAGAAATTTTGCACCATGCTTCACATTCTGTAAGGACTTAAAAATTATTTTTGTAAATTCGTTCCTTAAAAGCACGGTATTGTTTTAAATAAATAAATAAAATAAAATAAAAATCGTTTATTTGTTTCATAACACAGTGTACAATCAGTTTTGAATACAGTAAAAATTGCATATTATAATAACGGTGTTTATGCGAAGGTTTTGAAGCTACAATGTTTTAACAAAGTAGTTAGTAGATACTATAGTGAAAGACTTCCAGTGAAGAACGCACAACTAAGTTAGTACTAAATGAACTTACAAATAATGCAGCCGTGGTAGATGCGCGGCGGGAAGCTGGGCCAGCATGCAGCGGTCGAGCCACAGCCTGGCCAACGCCGCACCGTCTAGCGCGCCCGCAGCTACGCGCTCCAAACGGTTGGCTGATAAGTTCCTGTTACATAATTGTTGTTGAAAAAGGTGTTTTGTGTTGAACTGTTCATAAATATTTAAACTGACAGTTTACAGGTATTCAATTTCTTCTCTCAATGTAGAGGATAAATCAGTTTTCTTTTATTTTAGCTAGATTAATTCTGTATTATAATCAAATCACATTTGACAGATAATTTGTTTATATTTCAATAAGCACGATTATACGTATTGCAGTTACAGCACTAGATGCTCTAAATATTGTTGAGTCTGTCGCAAATAGATACATATATAAAATCAGTTATGGGTACCTAATAAACACAACTACCTAATTATTTAGTTTAGTTTAATATGTATACTAACAAATCATCTCTACATCTTTAATTTGGAAGAAATAAAACCAAGTTATATCTCTTCTTTATTTGCGACATTCCATACAATAATTTACGATTTCTCTGTAGGATATATAAAAGATTTATGCTTTTATATAATGCCTAAGTACACTAATCTAGAAAACCTGCTGAGATGCTTTCAATAGCAAACTGCTTTTACAGCCTAATTTTATGGTTCTCTCTTAATAACGATAAATCTGAAGGATCGTATATCTTGGACAAACAAAGATCTACATGAAAATATGTTTTAGCATATCGTAAGTATGTATTGATTGTATTTTCACTGTAGATAGAATTAAATATGTAATAAGTAATCGATAAGTCATTTAGTTTTGTTTATGAAATTGAATACAAAAGATGAAATTTTGTTACAATTTTACAAAAAAAACCGCTATAGTTAGATATTAGGCAGCCTTATCAGTGACCTGTTTGTTTTATTCTAATTCTTATATGATTCCAATTATATAATTTTCAAGAAGAATGTTAATTTGTTAAATAGCATATTATCTGGCTTTATTCGGTAAGGATATGTAATAAATACTTCTGGACTTTCTGTCTGTAGTTTCAAACCTTGTTTTTTCATAAAATTACATTCTCTACCTATAAAAACAACAATTTATCACAGAAAAGTCTAGAATATATTTTTAGACCAACTCCCTAGCGTTGCCCCATACCGATGACGTCACAGGATTAGCTACGGTATTCAGGACACGACTTGGCATAATAATAATAAACATTGGAAATAAATTACCGCGAATTTTGTCGTTTAGGTACTTCCAAACTAATAGCGATACTTTATGTATAAAGGGTTTTAATTACGACGTTTGTAAACATGGATATTAATTTTATATAACTTTGTGCCCTGAATGTAGGTGTAGATATAAATTATAATTACTCCGAGTTCTTAAAACGATCGCAATGCGTATAAATTTAAACTTACACGTTTGATTTTTAAACATCGCAAAATTTGCGATTTATCATAATCATAATAATCAATAAACTGAAAGAATATAAACATTTTCCTTCATAAACAGGTGCAACTCAGCAAGCAAGTTCTTCACGTGGTGACCCGATAATCTCTATTAATCGGCTATTAAAATCATTTTATGTCAATTACAGCTTATAAATGCAAGCATTAAGCACTTATAAGTAATTATTTAATATACAGGAGATTTATGATATGATTTATTTATTAATAATAATTATAATATTTCTTCAGGAATCGACCCAGACTCCAGACCCAGATCCCTCAATTCTACGCTGCTATGTACCAGCTAAATATGTAATTATTATTAAAACGATACTAATACCAATGAAAGATTGTACAATCCATTTAAATTCAAGACGAAGACAATTAAAAATACAATACATCCGTAATACAAGGATCACTCAACACCTAGAATTAAAACAGAATTTCATAATGCATCTTTTACGCAATAAACTCAATGTCTCATTGTAATTTTGCGCATTTTAAAGCAAATACCTACTTGTCTGTTGTTGTCTTATTTGTTGACTTGTAAAGACGTATAAAGTCGTCAGTGCAATACCTGAATCTATAGTATTATATTATCTTTGCTTAAATGCATCGAACCAGTTTTAAGTAAGGCAATGTGTCGCCAAACCTGCACTGGGCCATCGCAGTTCTGCATTAAAATTATTACCTTTCGACTTAAAGGTGTTGAAACAAGGGACATAAGTTTGAATTGCTATGAGCTGTGCAAGATAATTATTATATAACGTCTTCACGATGTCCTCAAGATAGTGATATATTCGCGTTTTATTTGTGCGAATTTATTTGACTCTCAATTTACTTGAATGTAACGGAAAGGCAGCCATGTAGATAAAACAGTCATCTATTATTTTTGGAGAATTATGTTTTTACTCTATTTTTACTTATAGATATATAGATTCTGTTGTAGTAGCGTAGCACTAAAACCACACTGGTAAAAGAAACAAATGGTTTTATGTAAGTCGCAAAAACTAAGCCGATGTGGCTTTAGTTTTGTATACAAATAAATTACCTAGAACCTTACTCTATAATCAAATACAATATCTTCAAATCTATGCAAATTGCATCTCTAGCTTCCCTCATTAATGTTTAGGTAAACTTACAAGTCACGAAGCCCAGTGGCGAGGAGCAGCGCGTCTGGCGGCAGCGAGCTGATGTTGTTGTGTGACACATCCCTGCAACAAATAGAAATAAAAAGTCCTTCACTATCCGTCAAAAATCTTTAAATTTATAAATCGATACCAATAATACAATTGGAGTGTCTGTTATATCAAAATAACCAGATATATAAACGGTGTATATACATGGAATGGCTGGACCGATTTTGATAGGACGTGCACTGACAGATAGCCGATGTAATAAGGTTATTCCTTAGGCTTCTTTTTATTCTGTTAATCATAAGGATTACGAACATTAGGATTAAAAGGAAAAACTCATTAACGTGGAAGCAGTTAGTCTATATTATAGACTCTATAATATTCGCGTAAATCAAACACAAGTAAATAGAAATAGATCTATCATAAGCCAATAAAATTTTATCACCGCTCTAGTTAAGCGCTAGGGGCAACGTGTACCGTGTTGCCTTGGCTTTAAATACTGATTTGAAGATTTCATCTGGTCAATGGTTATTAAATTGAAAAATCTTTATTGAGCAATAAAGCTATTAAATATAATCTATAATAGTTCTTATATTGGTCCTTTTTAAAACGTATGGAATGTATTTCAGAACTTCTTCACTACATAGTATAAAACAAAGTCGCTTTCTCTGTCCCTATGTCCCTTTGTATTCTTAAATCTTTAAAACTACGCAACGGATTTTGATGCGGTTTTTTTTAATAGATACCTAAAGTGATTCAAGAGGAAGGTTTTAGTATATAATTTATTAGGTTTTGGACAAAGCGGGCGAAGCCGCAGGCGGTAAGCTAGTTTCTAAATAAAATAAGTTTCCACTTGAAAAAATATGTAGATGTTCAGGGAGATGGAGAAAGGGCAAATTAGGATATTTTGTTTCAAATTCAAATTCATTTATTAACAGAACAAAATAGGTCCACTTGTTAGTAATTTCTTATTACTATGTGAGTACAGTACATTAAGATTATATTATTATTATTTTACAATGTATTTTTCACACACTAACTATCTACCCTATAAAGTTTTTAATATCTAAATGAACATACTGATATAAAATGCAACAATAAAAAATAAAAAAAGTATTCGTTATAGAGAGTAGTGTATTCTGAGTAGAGTTGAAAAAAAACGTAATGCAATTAATATTTTGGAAGTTCAGTCACGTAGCCTCCGAGAATTCTATCTATATGCATATCATAATAAAAACGAATCATTGTCATACATACGGCTCAATTCAATTAGCAAAATCAATCAGAAGTTGATTTAATCGCAAAAAATAGTCATTGTTGGCGGTACCAAACCGGAATTAAATTTCAAACCCAACCGTGGTCCATGTAATTCGGTCACGGAGCTTAAATTATTTTTATCTGATCGATCAGTATCACGGGCTACTGATCAAAGAAACTGCGAAGCTGTTGTAAGTAATCATGTAAATATACTATAATTTGTAGGTTGGATGTGTAATAAAATATCTGGATATGTTGGACCAGTAGCATTTGAAGTTATGGCCAGGTTATGGCTAATATTATTAATATCACATATTAAAACGCATCTAGTCACTTTATTGAAGAGCTCTATTGTTTGCATTCAATCGTCTCCTTCAAAAATGTACAACCGAGACATCTTGACTTCAGCGATGTGCTGTAATAAAGAAGCCTCGATTTAACTGGTCGCTTAGAGTCTGTGCTTTCTTATGGTCTTAAAAATGTATAACCATAGGAGGATAATAAAATTTTGACATGAGGAAAAACATCTATGAATATTTAGTATCTCTACAAGTCTGTAATTCTTTCTGTAATTCTTCATGTACAACTATTGAGCTACTTGCGATAATAATTATTATAGAGAAAATCCATACTAATATTATAAATGCGAAAGTAACTCTGTCTGTCTGTCTGTTACTCAATCACGCCTTAACTACTGAACCAATTTGCATGAAATTTGGTATAGAGATATTTTGATACCCGAGAAAGGACATAGGCTACTTTTTATCCCGGGAAATAGGATAGGTTTTATTCCGGAAATCCCACGGGAACGGGAACTATGCGGGTTTTTCTTTGACTGCGCGGGCGAAGCTGCGGGTGGAAAGCTAGTTATAATATAATTAACGGTTTATCACTCTTCACTATGTCTGACAGTTTTGGCTGACGCAGCATTGGAGCATAAACATAGGTATTGCCTGGATTATTTACTAATCGAAACTGGTAGGGATATATACTCCCACACGAAATATAGTCCTAGGAGAGATGACTGACGTTTTTGTATATATTTTGTTGGATAAGACGACCTAGTTTCTACAAGTTTTGTGAAAAATGGCTATTGTTGTGTTTTTCGTCTAGTTTGGACGTAGATAACAGTAAATAAGATTAATGGAAAACAAATTATTTGGAAAATGTATCAACATTAGCTTTTATTATGATTGTTTTTTTCGGGGTTTTTCATTAAATTTAAATCTTATGACATAGAACTATCCTGTAATAAATTAATTGTGTCTATAGAGATTAGAGAATGGCTGTGTTATATGAACTGGAAATTTCGATACACGACATGTTTTAAACTATTATTTTTTTCACTTTAACCGTTGTTGCCCACTTGATTACTTGCTGCTGTAAAATTAATAATTAAGTATGTACACATTTTTACTTGTAAGGTCCACTTTTTTCAATAACCTCATAAAAAATTACCTTTTTAAGTAAAGTTAACTCTACCGAGGTGCCAAATATTAAGTTGATTTTAATTAACATTAATTGATTCATTAATTATGAATAAATTTAAATAAATTACAGATTATACCTTTTAGGTGTAATGTACTTATTCGTGTAATATGTACCTACCTACATTTATTATATTGGATATCATTAATTTTATTTTTTATTGTTATTAAAATGCAGAATTAATACAAATAGTTTTTATTTCCAAGTGTGATATTTAAAATAAGTTATCATTAAATTTTGATAATACATAATTGAAAACTAAGGGAACTAACTAACTATAAGGGATACCTATATAATTCCGTTGTGAAGCGGACTAACTCGCAGGCTAGATACTGTAAATAATAAATATCTTTATTTATAATAGGAACCTTACTAATTGAAATAGCCTCGCTTAAATTTTAATTAGATACAAAACGGAAAGAAACACAAATTTGTTCAAAACCAAAAGCAAAAAAGTAATTGAGTTTCACGTAAAATTAAAATAAACACTTTGCTCTTCTCGGAACCTATTTTATGAAAGGATCGTAGTTTATTCTTATAATAATATGTTTTATTGGAAAATATGGTTCTATATGGTATCTGCATTTTTGAAAGCAAATATATGATCATGATACAGTTGAATCTGTTTTGTGGTTGAATAGTTCATTTATAATTTTTTCCACATTTCGGCCTTTTAGGCGGATAGTAACTTATCATATTTAAAAAATAATTTCGAGAACTAAGCAAAAAAACTTTCAGTAAATAATTTTTCATATTTAATAGAAAAATGCCTTGAATGTTACAATAAAACAATATGTATCCTCGTTCTATACGTACATATAATTCGAAACAAAGTATATGCTGGATTGCAAAATTAAACTAGGTCTTCCCTGAGTTATTTTAGTTCTTATTCCAACACTCCTTTGTTCATAACTCGTGAGATCAAAACGTTTAAAGTATCAATTATGATTAGCACTCGAGTTACTGTAAAAGCATATGAGCATTCATTCAACAAGCCGAGGTCGAGTTTAGTGCCAACTCCCGGGTAGGGGGGGTGAAAAAGTGCATTCATACTGGATTTGGACGGTATCCAATACGCATGCCTTGCATGCGTGTCATTTTGTGATAGGGTTGTCACTTGTCAGATACTCGATGTAGTTCGTCCTGACCGCAAATGACCGTGAAAGTAATAAACAATATGGCACTACACTTATATGGAGATGACAAAGAGCCTCAATTGTCGTATAATATTTAGGCGAAAGGAGTCATCTAGACAACTGAAAGAATGCGTCACATTTTGTAAGATAAAGAAAAAATATAGGACATAAAACAGTTCACAGAGAAAATGTTTTTTTAAGGTTGTTTAATGAAACGTTATCACGTAAAAACATAATTAAAATGAAAGGCTGTTGTTTTAACTTTGCTCTAGCGAACTAAGTTGTTGTTTTTCATTTACCTAAATGAGCATTTTAATAAAAACTTTTTTATTACTATAAGCACAGTTAACACACACCAAAAAATACTATGTATATCAGCGTTTACTTAAGTACATTTGGTATCCTATATTTTGCGTTTGTCATATTTTTTTAGTAATCTAATGCTGGCAACCCTACTCCAGCGCAAGCAACCTATAAAGAGCGATATTTCAGTGGTTATATATCTGATGTAATAAAGGACTTCCTGTGTGCATTTTATTCATTCAATTGCGATGCGTGGCCGCGTATATTGTAATATTTTAAATCAAGTGCCGGTTACTTTTACCACTCGCAAGTAAGCTTTTATAAAAGTAATACAGTGTAATGGTAATTGACTGGTTTTACAATCAAATATTCTCAACCTCAAATGCGTTTCATTTAAATATTAAATATTTATTAGTATTTTTAATTATCTGCAGTTTACACTGTAGAATTAAACGAATTAAAAAGTAGACTCTACACAATGCAATGATTTAACACTATTTTGAGAGTCCGTATATATGTATAGACAGTATATAAAGAAGACAAAGGAACAGCATACATAACAACAAATTGAAATACCAATGCAGAGCTAGCTTTTTAATCAACGTACTAGCGTTCAAACAACTTTTGGTCTTTAAAAATATTAAATCTAATTTAAGCTTTAATTAAAATAAACAAAAACGTATATCTGAGTATAACTACGATCATTGCAAAGTTATGAGCCTACTACCTCTTCTTTGTATCTTGTAGTCCAAAAATAATAATTTGCAAAGGCTTTTACGGGAATAATATTGAATATTACACCGTCAGAATAGGTAAACAAGGAAGCTCTCTACATATAAACACAAAACAAAACACGTGCCAAAAATACATATATAAACATTTTGTTCTACCAATATTTTACTTTGATGATTGCGCATTAAAAACATATTAATTTCAAAGTGTGAAGTGGGATGATAATATTACAATATACTTTATCAAGGGAGGGCTAAGGGCTATTAGTCCCCGCGACCCGGCTGGGCGACGACCTCGTCAGTTTGTATGGTGTCAAATTCGTTACTCTATATTTATTTATTTTACAATAAAAATGAGGCAAAAAATGTCTGATAGTAAAAGGTTGTTAGCATCTGAAAATAAAATTTCAATTTCACCGCTCATCATTTTTTCTGAGTATTTTTTGACATTTAAAATATTTTGCTATCGACTCTCCAACATAACATATTTTTGAAGTCGGTCTTTAACACAAAACAAAAAGAGTGTGTGTGCGGCGCACACGTGTCAGAAGTGAAACTTCTTTGGCAATATTCAAGGATACCAAAAATCGTCGCCTTACTCCATGACGTGACGGTGACCTCGAAATTTTACTCTCAACGCGCCTACGAAGTTTCACTTCAATAAACATACAATTCGTAGGTTGTTACATTGTTATGTTACACTAGCTGCGCTCCGCGGTTTCACCCGCGTGGCTCCGTTCCTGTTGGTCTTAGCATGATGATATAATTATATCCTAAAGCCTTCCTCGATGAATGGGCTATCTAACACTGAAAGAATTTTTCAAATCGGACCAGTAGTTCCTGAGATTAGCAAACAAACAAACAAACTCTTCAGCTTTATAATATTAGTATAGATTGTAACACGGCCTATTTAGAAACAAATCCACGGCATGTAATGTTTATATTACAACATGCGGCGCATACATTTGTTACGGGTAAAGCCGAGAATTCAGTTCTCTATTTCGAGATACAAATAACGATAGGCCTTCAATATAAGATAAGATTTTCTATTTATATACTGACTATATTTATTCTATTTTATGTTTGCTTGATAGCGATCTTTACTGTTTGTATTTAAATAAGGTGAGCTGTGTAATTAGAAATATGTTTGTTTCTATGTTATTACCATGTTACAAATTAATATATTATGTTTGAGAAATTTAACAGTAAAAATACTTGGTATAGTGGTTATATCACTTGGTAAAACTGTAGAACCGAGCAATACTGGGTTCAATCCGAAATTCCAAAACGATGTTTAATTACATATATAATTATGTTTTATCTTCAAACATGAAAATAAGAATATCAACATAAAATATTACATTCATATTTCTCAAATTTCCATTTCATACATCATCAATATCCATAAAACGATTCAATACAATGACATATTATGCTAAACATTGCGTGCTCTTTTCGTAACACAAAAAGAATCGTTCTGAAACGAACTTAATCTGTCAATGAGTTTAAAAGCACAGGTAATATAATAAAAAGTATAATCGTCTTACAGATCTGTGGTCCCGTGGGGAGGGGGAGGCCTGGTGATGACGGCAGATGATGGATTGTAGCAATAACACTCTTTCGGGTAGAATAAATTTCGAGGTCAAAGGTTATACCGATATAATATAATATGTAGGTATGTACGGAGCTTTGTACGTGTTCTGGGTGTTTGCAGTTCTATAAAAATTAGGGTAAATGACATGAAAATTGAATTAGAATTTATGTTATTTATATCATTGTGAAATTATTTCTCTTAGTTATTGTGAAAATGAGGAAGACAATAAATAGTTTTCATAATAAATAGTCTTTGTTAATTCCGTAGGTAAATTTAATAATTTAATTTAATAATTTAATTTAATTTATTAATTTTTATTCCATATGTAGTCTAAAACACAAGAGTTATTATTAATTCATTGATAGGTCATGGGACAAAGAAAAATTGTGCATTCTATAATTCTATAGAAGTTAACAAGGACGTGAGAAAGTCTTCAGCTTTCATATTCATTTGAATATCAAAGTACCACAAAATCAATAGTACAAATTGGTTGACTCAAGTTCCTCATTGAAACGAACCTTCGTAACAAAACATATATCGTATCCATTACATGAGATTTATTGAACAAGTTTTTGTAACGTCCCTAGAGGCTTGAAGGTAAAACAAACGAAAAGAAGATTATTTTTACAAACTTTTATATTTTTAATTGAAATACATATTTGACTGGTTATTGAAAGGTATAAAGGTATTGCTTATTAAGGTTCGAAAAAACGTGTAGTGTATATAATTAGCACTAAATTGATCTGCCTACAATTGGCTCTTTATTTGGCACTAGCGGTCCGCCCCGGCTTCGCCCGTGGTACATATTTCACAATAAAAGGTAGCCTATGTTCTTTCTCAGGGTCTAAAGATTATCTGTGCCAAATTTCAACAAAATCGGTCCAGTAGTTTATGAGCCTATTCATTACAATCAAACAAACAAACGTGTAGTGTAGATTCGTCGTATTCCGCAATTATACGCAAGTCAAGCAGACAAAGGGCTAATCTCAACGAATAGAATAATTCTTAGGAAAAATATACTAAATTAGTAGAGTAATCTTTAACTATAAAAATACAATTTCAAGAAGCCTACTATAAAATGTCGATTTAATAAAAAATTGTTACACACATGGTTTATACAGTATTGGTAAATCGCAATTTTTATATAACATTCGAATACTGTTTCTCAATAATTATTCTGTAGAAACCTTTAACAGGAAAACTCATTATTATGAGAGAAATGTAAAGTTGAAAGACGCAATAAGAATACATAAAATTCAAGAGACAAATGCCAAATATTTCAAGATCCGTACGTCATTTATTACGCAAAATCATGTTTTATAAACTTAATTAAGTATCCAAATACTGTATAACTTACAAAGTTACTTTTATAAAGCAAATTGAAAAAACAAAATCTTAGCTAGGGATTCAAATGCAAATTGTGTTCTTATTTGGTGACAAAGAAAGGAAAGAAAACAATATTCTTGACAACGAAAATTTAAGTTTATAGGGAGAAAGCTGAACACAAAATTTGTTTCGATATCTGATAAAGATAAACTACGATAACATGGCGCGCCCCTCCAAATTACTGTTTCAATGTGTGTAGTGACATCCTTACGAAGGAGTTTGTATGTAGTTGTACGTATTCGTAATATCTCACTTATTACCAGATTTGTTGGTCAACTAATCATAAGTTGCCGAGCGCCCAAGACAACGCACGTGTCGTTTTCATAGAATACGTCAGTGCAGCGCCATTACTAACAATAATGAGCGATTAGAGCGTGACTAGTCGAGCAACAAATCCGTGGATTTGTTTTTGTTTGACGGCCGTCTCATTACGCACACATGCGTTGTGAATCTTGGTGGTGCATTGTAAATACTTTCACAAATACTTTCAAACGTTTTGAATTTTGGAGGGGCGCGCCATGTTATCGTAGTTTATCTATACCTACTTCCTTTATTCAATTTCGGTTCATTTATAAATGTTGATTTTTGTATAGTGACATTTGAAACCGATAGCTTTATTTAAAACTAGGTACATATATTATAAACATGTCAAACACAAATAAAACATAGGTTTATTTTCAATACTATCAGACAAGAGTTTTGCCATACTGTATAGAAAAGTCAAGTTATATCATCAGAAAAATATATAGTTAAAATAACGCTAAAACTTATTTTGTTGTTCACATCACGAAAGAAATCCCGCAACCCTCTCTCGGACTTTGACCACATTTCCATCAGTTCTTTGTGAATTTAATGACTAGGCCTATCCCAACTCGGGCGAGATAAAAAGTTTAATGAGTTTATCATGAAATATATTTAAAGCAGTTCACTTAATGTGACATAATGGCACTTTTTAGAAGTTTCACGTCATTAATGAAATTTGTGCGGAAAGTTGTTTTTCGAGTATAATTTATCTCAACTGAAATCTCTATTTATTAAATAAGAAATAAAATTCGTAGATTGTTTTCCCATTCTATGCTAAAGACGATAAAAATGGCGGTAAATTCGGAGAGTGAAAAACAACCATTACTTGGCTAAAACTAGAAAACTGGCACATATCCGGGTAATGCCGGAAAGGACACGCGACAAGCCTATTTTATCTCTCGAATAGGGTTGCAAACTCACTGCGATCATAATATAAATCACTGTGATTATACCAGAATCACTGCGACTTTTGTTAGCAAATTATTGCCGCTACATTCAATTCACTTATTTTTGAGAGTTTGGCAGCCGAGAGATATTATGGACGAAAACAACCCATTCTACAGCGATAAATTATAATTATGATGCGTATATCCCATACATTTCTAATATGCATCCCATAATTTCCAATAAGGTTAGTGTAGTGAAAGTTTATGAGATATCTTTGTTCGTAAAAAATAATAATAGATTGAATTTTCTTCATTTGTGTCATTTTATAAAATTGTACCACTTAATCCAAAATACTAATCTTATAATGAATTATCCTTAACGAAATTATTAATTTATTTATTTATTTATTTATTTCATTTATTTCAGATTAATTTAATATCCATATATTTGTTAGTAAAATGGCCTTAAAAACTATGTTAGTATTATAATTCTATTTAATATTAATATCTACCTCTTCCGACACCTCTGTTAAATAGGTATAAATGAATTAAAAAATACACCTAATACTTTAATCCAAAACCACTTATTAGCTTCCAAAATCACCGCACACTATCAAAAACCTTTCATGCGTGATAAACGTAAATAACAGGTGATAAATCACGGTGATCAGCTATTTATTTGTAACTACTAACTCTGGCTAAACCAGTACCTTATCTGTGGCCTTAATTATAGTACGAATAGCCATAGAAGGATAGATCTTATACAAGTTGGGATTGACGCGTGAACATAGATTGAAATGTAGGTATGTGAGATTTATATGAAGTAAATGAATCTACTTGAAGCTCAATGGATTTTATGGCGTACTACCACCTGCGGTTTCGTCCGTGCTAATAAGTTTATGGAGACAGCTCAGTTAAAATATAGAATTAAAAGTGTTGTTCTGTTATATTATGGTACCTACGGATATTCTTTTATAGGTAAGATCTTCAATTTGAAAATGTTTTATTATAAGACTAACTGTGCGCTCTAACTTCACTAAAGTTTATTATTGTTAAGATATGATAAATAAATTACTCAATAGAGTTTATACTATAAAGCATTATTGTATTAAAACTACACGCTTCTCTAACCTTCATCTCCATTTAGTAAGTATGAGTGATGCATAATCTAACACAAAGATTTGTTCATTCAACTTAAAGCTGCTTTCAAAAGCTTTCAATAGTGAATTCCAACTTACAAATCCTTCATTCTTTCTATATTTAAGTTTACCATTATTTAAAAGTATATTTTTAACAGAGTAAATGATAAATACTACCAAGATCACCTCCCGTCTGTCTCTATCTGCATCTTATAACTCCTAAACCACGCAATGAAAAAAATTGGTACATGAAATATTTTTTTTTTTGTTTGATATATACGTTAATAACACTAACATAAAACTTATGTACCAAATATACGTGTGCATGTGTGTGTGTGGCGCTGGCGCAATACACTCCACATTTCCAACCTATATTCACCATCCTGAATATATCCCGAGTTTATTAATTAACAAACGACATACATCCTAAAATAGTACTCTACACAGAGCGTTCAGCGAAATATCGCGAACAACACATACTAATGGTCTAGCATTCTTCTTGTCTCCAAGAATTCATTTAACGCTTGTATTTGGAGCATCCAGTAATGGGCTGTATAAATATAACTATACTATTCACTTAGTACAATGGTTAATCGCGTTTAAGACATTAAGCTCGAGGATGTAAGATTTTGGCACTTGATTTTGTTTGGAGGTGGCAGTCGCAGATATGAGGTTGTTAATTCTATCCTGTGTCCTATTTCCTACTAATATTATAAATGCGAAAGTGAGGATGGATGTATGTGTATGTATGTTTGTTACTCTTTCACGCAAATACTACTGAACTTATTACAATGAAATTTAGCATGCATATAGAGGGTTACTTGGATTAACACATAGGATAGGTTTTATCCCGAAAATCCCACGGGAACGGGAACTATGCGGGTTTTTCTTTGAAAACGCGGGTGAAACCGCGGGCGGAAAGCTAGTGTACTAAGTATAATGTAATGTAACATAAACCAGATATGTATATGTAAATATTCAACATAGATTAAGATAGGAAAATTCGAAATAAGGTTGCGAAAATGATACAGAATTTATAATTTCCCTTTTACTTGAATATTCCACTTAAACTATTTTCGATTCAACTGTACATTTATAATGTCAAACAATATCTTTGATCTCTGAACACTTTGAGATCTATAAATCTTGGGAGCCCTTTGTCCAAACTCCAACGTCCTTGCAAAGATGAAACGACTGCCTAAACAACTTGTACATACCCTTTAAATATTTACAATTACAATTAAACATAGAATACCTCTATAAGAACTACTTTATAAATTATATGAGCACTTACAGTGTTTTCGTCATCATCATCTGTCCATATACGGTGTATACGGTGTAATGATACGATAATCTAACGAGCACTTATGTTACCGAATAATAAGCGATCACTTTTTTCAATTATAGTCAAAAGAATAAAGTTATGGTTTATATTACCAACTCAAAACATATTACAGTCTGCCCATTACCAGGCTCGCTGTAAATTATTCAAAATATATAATGTATAAAAAATAAATTGCACTTAAAATCCTTTAAAAGTTTAATGCCCACTTAATTACTGTTTATTTCCATTGAATGACAGTTTAGTACTTAAAACCTGTTTGTATTCTGCTCTTATTTTACATTGTCATCCCGCCTGTCCCTTTCCTAACAAAACAGACACATGTAAAAGTCCCTAATCATTGCGTAATTGTTAACTTTATCCTAAAAAAGAACAATAGTGTGTATAAATTGTATATTTCTCAGACATTTTGATGTGACAAAAAGTTATTTAATTTAATTAAGTTTTAAAATTTATGATTTACTAGCGGTGGGCCCCGGCTTCGGCCGTGGTACATATTTACGTTTTCTCTCTATAGTCTATAAGAACCATCTTCGTACTTCAAGGAATATTATAAAAAAAAGAATTCACAAAATCGGTTCAGCCGTTCTCGAGTTATGCGCTTACCAACACATTTTGCGATTCATTTTTATATTATATGTACATACCTCTAGATAAAATTGTATATTTTAACCGATAGTTATTTAGGTAAACCTCCTGCAAATATAACTGTAAAAATTGGATGAAATCAAATCAAGCAATGAAAAACATAGACAGCAGCGCAACAAACCTTTTTTTAAGCTGCTCAGTAAAATGCCTACAAAATACCTATATTCACTGCACTATACTGCATGCACTGCCATATATCTAGTTGTATTTTAATGTTGTTATAGGTATGCAGCATCCCATAGGTTTCTAGTATTTCACTAGTGAAAGAACTTTCAAATTCGATTCAGCAATTTTTAAGCTCACTTATAATTTTACGGTAAACTTTATTCCATTTCTTTACTTTTTCACATACTCAAAGCTGGAAGCTGTTTAAAATCTATAAATAGTTGAAGGTTCACAGGGTGTGTCTATGCGTTCTGAGCGGGGTGTAATCCTGGGTGGTTGCATCTGATTGCCCCCCCCCCCCCCACCACCACGCTATAAATAGATAGCCTAGACCTGCGTTCAACTGATAACTACCACCCACAGAAGCATCGTCAATGGAAATGTTTATTTAAAGGAAACTTTAGTTTAATATTTTACATTTCATTTTAATGAATAGTGTTGTAAACATTTTGATTAATAAATATAGTCGAATGAATGTTCCTAATCTAATAATCTTTTGTGCATGAAAAATTGTACGAAAACAAAAAAATCTATAACATAATATAATTAACAATAGAAAGAGACGGATAGAATATTTATTTCCTAGAAGGTTACTTCATTCACCTAAAAAGATATAATATTTAAGATGAACAGTGTTTTATCAGATTACACGAGGCGAGTTCTTTTTGTATTTAATAAACAGTTTGTATGTTTGTTCCGCACTGAAGGAATTAAAACATCCATAATTATATTTTTGCTGAAAGTGCCCTCACATAAACATTGCAAGTTAATCTAAATTTTTAACAGCCAGTATACTACCTCGAAAAATAAACTAAAAATACGTAATTACAATTTAATGATTATAATATCTTCATAAGTACAAAATATTTCTGACAACCATTCTTCCTCATTCTTTATATTGAGAAACAAAGCTTCCTAATGTTTAGACTTTAAACACACAATTTATTGCATCGCTCGATAAAATAAACATTTAAAAATAAATTAAACAAAAATACGCAATAAATCTCTTTCATTCGCCGACCTAATTCCTTATAACAACAGAGTCGGTAAAATTATATTCATAAATAATCTTTATTAATTGCTCGCTAAAGAGCATTAAATTATCTGCCTTCAAGTCAATTATAAAAGGTTACGCCTCTCTTATTTCATCATTATTACACAGGGTGGGGAAAACACATCGCTTTTTTAATGAAACACCATGTATGTGTGATAATAGGCAGGTAGATTGTAGGACTCGCCCCCCGTCTTGTAGGGGCGGCCGGAGCACTGGGAAGTTTGCTGCCAAACCTTAGAGGTGCTGGGGGTGGGTGTCGCCGGCTATACACTGGCGTAATCCGCTCCATGGCCCTCTACGGGGCCCCCATCTGGGCAGACACCCTGAGCGCCCGTACCAGACCCCTCTTGCGGAGGCCGCAGCGGGTCATGGCGCTCAGGGTAGTTAGGGCATACCGCACGGTGTCTTTTGAGGCTGCCTGCGTAATGGCCGGAACGCCGCCATGGGATCTGGACGCTGAGATGCTAGCGGACGTGTATCGCCGCGTCTCGGCGTCTAGGTCACATGGGGTGAATCCTTCCTACGAGGAAGTAGAGGAGTGGAGGGCCGAGGCTGTCGAGCGGCGGTTCCGGGAGTGGGAACGCCGGCTCGAAGAGCCCAGCGCGGGTGAGAGGACGGTTGCGGCTATACGTCCAGTCCTCCAAGAGTGGTGCGACAGGCGGCACGGGGCCATAACCTTCCGCCTCACGCAGATACTGTCCGGGCACGGCTGCTTCGGGCGGTACCTGTGTAAAGTCGCGAGGAGGGAGCCCAGCATGGTCTGCCACTGGTGTGCCTGCCCGGAGGACACGGCAGATCACACTCTTGCCGTGTGCCCCGCGTGGGCCGAGCCCCGTGCTCGCTTAGTCGCGATAATCGGGCCGGATCTCTCTCTACCCTCCGTTGTTCGTGCAATGGTGGATGGCGACAGATCCTGGCGTGCGGTGATCGCATTCTCGGAGAGTGTGATCTCGCAGAAAGAGGAGGCAGAGCGGGTGCGCGAGAGGGATCCTCACGCGGACCCGATCCGGCGAAGACGTCTTATTGGGCGTCGTCGCCGTGTTGCGGCCGCTTTACACGGTCGCAACGTGCCTCCTTGACGAAGGGCGCCGGGCGGTGGAACGGGGAATGTAATCCATCGTCCGGTGCGGTGAGGCGACTTGAGACGTGTTCCGCTCATGCCGCCAACGGGAGGGAAGAGCAGGCAAACCACCTTTCCTGTTCTTGGCTTGCGCCTGGCCTGGAGATGGGCTGCCGCCGAGGGGGTCGCGGAAGAATTCTAACAAATACCCGCGGCCCCATCATTAAAGCGGCTCGACGGAACACAGTGGGGTTTTAGTCGGTAAGAATCCGACATAACCCACGGCTCCTTCCCCGGGGGCCGTGGGTATCTTTGGAAGATTTCCCCACTATAAAAAAAAAAAAAAAAAAGG
>CAJQZM010039524.1:77302-91188 GCA_907164665.1 Colias nastes
AAAAAAAAAAAAAAAAAAAAAAAAAAAAAAAAAAAAAAAAAAAAAGGTAGATTGTAGGAAGAGTGAAAAACCTGGCACAAAATATCATTGGCTCTGTAATTTGTAACATATTTGAACTGGGTAGAGTTTTTTTTTATAAACTTAATAAAACTTAACATAACTGACTTTACAAGATTAAAAGGAAAAAGGTAAAAAATATGTTTGTGGAAGGATAAGCATTATTATTTTTTTTTAATTATATGTAACATGTTAATTCAAAAAAATATCATCTCTATTATTTTTATCAGATAAATTCTTATTAAAGACCTTATATCAATCGTAACTTACTCTTCATGATGTCAACCAATATCGAAAACTGATTAAAACTTCAAGAAACCAATTTCAACTAAATTCGTCTTTTTAGGGCCTTACGAAATAAATAAGGTTTTTAAGGAAAATAGAATTAAACCATTCCGCGTTTCGACCTCGACATATCTGCTGTTACCAGACATCGGCACATCGAAACTGAATCTTTAAGGACACACGTATTTGCCCAATTTTCCTTAAAGAATTCATAATATACAGTAGAATCCTTTTATTATGACTCCGGTTATATTGACCAACCGCTTATTATGACGTATTACACAGCTAAGTTTGGTTTTCATATAAAATTCTTAATAAAAGTCGGATAAAATGACTTCGTTTATAGTGACATATCGTTTATTGTGACCAATTTTTAATGAATTGTCCAGTTATACTGACCGAAATGAATTCTAAAACTTTCAACACTAATTTCTGTTTGGCAAAATTGTGATATCCAACAACACTTTTTTTTTGTTTGTTTTGAGTCTCAATGTGTAGGTATCTCTATTTTGTTTCTCTGTATTAAATACTAACAAAAACAGGAGATTGTTTATTTTCTACAAAATGCTTTGTATGACGTCCGTTTATTATGACGTGTTTGATATTCCCCTTCAATGTCATTATAAACGGATTCCACTGTACCTTGTATCTGTGATTTGACTTTTTTTCTTCAATATATTGGATAAAAGCAATGTCAACATACAAATGGGTAAGTATATTTGTCTCTCAAAATTAAAAAAAATAATAATTATATCCCGAATTTAAAATTTTCAGGTTTTTCGAGTACACATAAAAAATTGTTATGATACACTCAAATACTTATAATTTATTTATTTTTATTAGAAATACCATTATGCCTTTTATTAGAACGCTTTTGTCAAAAGACATACGAGTAAAGAAACATATATAGAGCAAATACTTTTACCGACCATCATAAAATAATTTAAATTCAAATATGTGAATTATCTTAGTAGTTAATTATCTGCTATTTTTTGTCTTCACACCTACACCTACACACTCTTGTACCAAAAATGAACCATAATTATAATTCCTATTACCGCACACTGAATATATTAAGCTAATTAGATTTGGTGTTGAGGCTTTCAAAACATTAATGGGATTACCGATATGAAAATATAATTTCGGATTATTATGAAGGTTCTTATTTGGTAAATTGATGACGTCATAGGAAGTTCATTTTTGATACAACAACATAAAACTGTATGTTATTGATGATGAGTATGAAGGAATCATCTTGAAGATATATTTATTTAATTAATAAAACTTAAGAACTGAATAAAGTATTTTCCATTAATTCCGCATATTAACATTATTAATAATTTATTGTACAAAGGAAAAGCATTTTCTCTATTACATAAATAAATGCAATAGTTTTATATTGCAAAACGCAATTTATTCTTATTAACACACAAGCGTACAATATAATTATTCCATACGCTTTATAAATCAGTGTCATCAATCAACGTTGCGCGTGAGTGGAAAAAAATCGATACAAAAGACATCAACGCTTGGTTTATCGACCCGGTTTTGAATTAAAAAATGTAACTACATACATATTTATCAAGTTAGTAATTTAGGCTATTAAATAATAAAGTGTATATTACATAAATAATACTATTATAATTTTTTTCCAGCTATGTAGATAATACAAAATTTTCAAACAATTTTTTTTTTTCAACAACTACGAAACTTATAGTTAATATATTATGTATAGATAAATTTAAACTATCACTAAATACGAGTAGTACATATCTTGAATCCTCTTAAAATCAGTTACATTATAGTCTATAGATAACTGAAAACGAAATTATCATACTAATTAATCCAAGTTAACTAAGTTACATTTACTTGGAAACCATGACATTAAGCGACTGCGATAACTTATCCTGTTGATAACTTGCCCTGTATTTAACAAACAACATTTTGTTCGAAACAAGTAAATAACCTTTTTGATAAAACTCATAAGAGAAATAGGCTTATCTGGATAGCTCTTAAGTATGCGACCTAGTAGAATTTATGTTTAATATCAATCTAATTTTAGCACTTCGTATGTTTGTACTATATTATACTTAAAATATAATATCCTTCTTAAGGAATGAAAAGTATTATTCTTAATGAAAACTTACCTGCTTCTTTTATGCAATACCTACTATCCGTCGAAGTTCGAATATCTAAGAAATTGAAATAATTAAGTATACTATTTATCGTATCCAAATGAATAAAAGCTCTTGCTTTTGTTCATTAAACCGTCTACCTAATCGTGCAGATATCACGAAGATTTTTACTCTTTTCTGAAAACCAACGAAACAGAATTTCAATTAAATTAATACAACTTTATATTTATAACCTGCTTTTATTGATAAAGAATACATAGTCTATAATCCCATTTCACCTGCTACAGGTAAGTGTACACTAGGTGTAATATTATTATTGCTCATAAGTCTTCTTCACGTACAATATTATATTTACAATATTAAGATCTTTATAATAAATATCATATTATGAAACCTTAGAAGTTAAACTAGGGCAATATTATAAGTTCCTTGTTTTGTTTTCCTTTATATATAGCATACCTATTTATATGTTATATCTGCGCCATCTTAATTTAATATTTATTGTGTCGTAAGTTCATGAGGAGCCAAGTAGGCGAGTGGCCAAACATCACTCTAATAGAATTAAATACGTGAAATTAAATAATTGATTGTTACACTGTTTCATCGTGTTTCAGACATTTATTTAATCGTAGTAACTATTTATTTTGTTGGTTGTGTATTTCCTTGTATTTCTTGTCCATTTAATTCTTAAATTCATATTTTTCTCTTCATTAAACTTAACGTTTTTAAAAGAAACATGTTTTTTTCTTTTTCATATATTTTTAGCTCACAAGCCCACGGCTTCTCTCGCGTATCCTTATCCTCAAACTAACTCTGTACCATAATTTCGTTCAAATCAGTTCAGTGGTTGAGGCGTGAATAAGAGAATGAAAGAGCTACTTTTCCCATTGATAATACATATTAGTTTGGATTTAAATTGAAATGTTTACCATAAATACATATTTTTTCATAAAAATCAATTTGAATTGGTTGCTCTACCAAATATTAAATCTCCCAGTGACTTATAAGCAGATGATAATAACACGTAGTTTTCTTATCAATCTGTGTCTGCATATTATAAAGAATAAAAATTTTAGTTTGTGTCCTAATATGGATAAACTCAAAAACATCGAACCCTTTTCTGCTACCCACATTATTTCTGAAAGACGTGGGCTATTTTTCAGTTTTATCCCCGTTCAACCCGAGTGAAGCCAGAGTAAGTAGCCAGTCTTCCTTTTAATTAAGTTACTTAACCGAATAAACTAAAATATATAGCTCTACATTTTAATAGAAATTCTGTTTTTTTTAGTTATTCCTTTTACCACATTACTAATAAAGTGATCATATCCACAGATATCCATTTAAATACATGAATACATATTGTAACACGGTATAATATCAGAAATTCATAGCATCACAGACGAGGTGTACAGACTACAGACAGAATGTATAAAATGGATTTAGTAATAAAAAGCAATCGTGTTCTATACTACTACACTCGACCCCGGCGGACGCAGATATAACTCACTGGATGCGCCTAAATATAACATAATATAAAAGTTTTTTATATAGTTATTTAACTGTTTTAAAAGAGAAACAACACCGCACAAAATATATATTGTAGAGCTTTGTAGAGCTTATTACTTTTTTGAAGATGTCTACTAGCCAAGGCAGTATACATTTTTAAATCTGTTAATTAATTTTTAAACAAGAGAAAGAATTAGGTACTCCTTGAAGGATACAATACCTATAATTAATAAAAGATAAAGAGTAGAGCATCACTTACCGTTTTTTATTCAAATACATTTAAATATGAATGAATTTTTAGAACAAATAAGAATATATTATGTAAGCTTCTGTATATCTATCACTCATTGTGTTAGAATATACACATCTATATACTATATGTAGATTGTTGGCTCAACTTTATAGATTGAATAAGTCTTGGATAAGTATAAATAGGCAGTGACAGCTTCATCCCGTCGCACGATCTACGATACAGCCTGAGGTTTGTCGTTACAGCCTTTATTTAGCTTCTGTTTTATTATTATTGCTTTGGGAACAATAAGTACGTAATATATTTTGGGATGAAATTTTATTATAATATCGCTGAAATCATACTGACTTTCGAGCATACATACTTACTCATAAAAAATTATACACGCCTTGTAATTCCATGTTAACTAACATGCTCTACAAAAACCCATAAGTAAAAAAATATTTATTTTCTGAGATATTTAAGTAATAAATAAAATATGTATAAGCTAATAAAAACCTGAAAAGTTATGAAAGTTTGAAAATCGGCCTCCCATTGGAGTACTAACATAGTGCTCATCATATATAACGAAAGCTCTCTTTTAAATGGTCACTATCCAGACAGCATCTTATAATAAAAATAACAAGAAAATATTTACTCTTATTTAAAACAAAATTTTTAACAAAATTTTAAAATTCCAGACGTCACCTAAACTGCAAATACTGCCATTCATACTCAATTATAAAATGTAGTCACTCTGGGTTTTTGCAGCTGGTGACCATGATTTTAATTCCCGCCAGGTCAAACATGTGTGAATCATGATACGAGTAGCAGATTATTTAGATTTTATATGAATAATAAACAAATTAATAATATGCATGCGAAGTATCCTGTCTGTAAACTTTTTAAAAACGTATTTTGCTCCAGCCAAAGTACGCATCAAACGTTTCCAAAGAGAGAGTTTTTCATTTATTTATTATTTTATTGCTCTTGCCAATTACAAATTGAAACTTAACCTAAGTAAACATTATAATAAATGTCCTTATTATCGCTAAATACTATTATTTTAGTTGTTTTTCTTCCATAATCCCATTATGTAGATCTTTACTCACAGCACGAGTAGCCGATCATTCAACGGTGGCAAGTGTTGCAGATCAGCTGACCGGCAAGTGAGCCTGGTGCCGCCGTCTGTGCACGCGCAGCCCTGCGGCAGCGGCCCGGGACAGCCCCAGGCCGCCGCCAGCACCACCAGCACTAACACACCCTCGCGCATTGTCACCCCACACCCGAACACCACTCCACGCAAAACATCATCACATTACACTTTACACTTAAAAAAACATACCATTATTTATCTTTGGAAATAAAATTAACACTATTTATCGTAACAGTTGCATTGTCACACGAGTTTTAATTAATGAAAAAACACGTAGCAGGCATGTATCGTCTTTATTCACGTGCAAGAGCGACACGTCCGTTCGGCTCGACGCAACTCGACAGAGTGCTGGCCAGCCCCCCGTCGCCAACGAGTCTCGACTCGATCCTACTTCGACGCATGCATTTTTACGTCCTTGCCATTGATAATGTCCTTACATAGTAAGTTTAAACAGTCTGTATTTTGCACTGCGGGAATGCTCTAGCTCGATGTTTTTTCATAGAGTCACATGTAGAGCCATTAACATAACGAACTTTACTTTTTTTCAGGTATGAAAAGGTTTTTGATACATTTTACAATTATTATAGGCATACAAACTCTACATAAACGCTCTAGCTTGAAATTTAGTCAGAAAAAGCTAAAAATTAAAGTACTCTAGTCGAATACCTATGTGTAGTAGACATTCATCATTCATCATCATCGTCATTGTTTGATATTTTATTCCCAAAACGACACCAAAAGGCTCTATCACGGATCACCTACGTCAGTTTCCTCACGGGGTTTTTCTCAATAGTATTTTTTTTTCCTCACGTTGTTTGAGTATAAGTTGGCGAAGTAATATGCAGATTACACTTTCCACAAACATTTTATGTTCCTAAAACTATAAATTAAATATACCTACAATGCATGCAAATTCAGAGAAAACAGTTTCTATGACATTTCTTAAGTTATTTCATGTTATTGTAAAATTTCAATATATTTTAGATATTACAACAAACAGCGCATTTCTCTTTGCAACGATAAGGTAAAAAAAACTTGATGCTATTGGTTATTCATAAAACCCCAAAACGTCACGTTCTTTATGATATTACAAGTTCTATCTCTAGTCTCTTCCCAGATTTCTTATCAACTACCTAATAATAAAATATAATAATCATTTTATTCAGAAACCTGCAATGTCTTGTCTTTCGTAACAATAATGTAATAACAATCTATTATTATTTATTATCGTACAAAATGCAATAAAAATAATAGTTTACGGAAAATGAAATTTTTCATCTTTTAATGTAACCCATTTTTACTGACGTAAACAAGAGTAAAACAATAGGTAGATAGGTAAATTATTTACTTTATGCTAATTAAAATTTTATCGCTTTATGCCTTTATTTCTTTATTGATTAATTGACCGAATTACATACATTTGCATATTTTATCAAAATGTTATGATAACGCATATAAAATCCATTTTTAGTACACGTTAGAAATATATCGACAATCGAGAAAACTACACCTTACGAATGCCTCAAAATCTACAAAAACGTTTTACTTCCGTTCATAGTTCATACATATCACAGCTTTCAAGCTATTTCATTTCTCAATAGAATGAAGTAACTATTTAGTTGCTAAGTTCATATGATGTAAGTACATTCTTACACTGACCGCCTGCCTGGTACAGTGGTTAACGTTTCACCGTAGAACCGTGGGTTCGATTCATCGTGGAGACAATGAAAAAAAAATGTCACAGTCTGGCAGAACACAGAGAGATTAACATTGTACGTATGAATACTGCATCTGCCCCATATTGGCCCCATACCTCACTAGGGGACACGGGACTTTACACTTCACATGTACTCGAATATGTATTAATGATGTATCGATCATAAGAAATAATTCTTCTTAGTATAGACTATAGAGTTTTCTTCTTACTTTCGTTAGGTATCGTCAAGTTCAAGACCCTCTAAGTTCTGAGGATGTCTAATGTGCAGGAGGCTGTATAAAAAATAAAAATAAGTTTCTCTCAAAGTCTCACTAACTAGTTGTCCAGGCAATTCACCTATTAACCAATCACCGGGAAATACAATATGCAGATTTTTTTATTTGAATTTTTTATTCTTTGATTAACAGCTCTATGTTTTTCTTAAATCGATGTGACAATAAATCTTGAAGTTTTTCTGTTTTAATTAAAAAAATTGATCGTGATTCTTTGATTTTCATAATTAAATAATTTATATTTTTACACGAACGGTCGTTTGGAACGTACACTCAGTAGATAGATGGCTTCCTGAAAAAATGTACGGAAGTTTTTATTATATTTGATTCATATCAGTCTTCAACATGACTCTCCGAAAACATGATGGATCGATTTCCACATAGCATTTTACGTTAATAATATTATGTATCCAGAATAATCTTGAATGGCAGACAATAATAAATCAGCTAAAAATACACGAGAAACATAAATGATAAGGCAATAAATAGACCTCGATAAATAGTATCATTGTCATTACAAACAGCTAACATTCGAGATGGTAATGATATTCTACGAATAAATCACACAAAAGCCCGGACAGTGCTACCGATATATTATAATAATGTTGTGATTATACAACGAATAATAAGTGTGTTCTTTGCTCTCATTTTTCCCTTTTGTTATTTTGTAGACACGCTGTAAACATAGAACTTTTAATATCCTTAGCATAATAAGTGTATTTGTACCTTTGATTAGGTATTTAAAAGAGGTTGCTTCCCAAGTACATTTTCATCCCTATCCGAAATATGGAATCAGGAAAAGGTAATTTAGAAAATTATTTGCTTTGTATAAAAAAATTACATCTACCACGCTGTTAATGTCAATTATAAAACAAACACAAAAACTTTATCGTGTTTGAATAAGAGATGAAATTGTTTTAGGTACATATTATATTATGTAAAGGGTGAAATATTTGTACACGCTTTTAAGTAGATAAATTATGACCTCAAATCCTCAACAGGTTTGTATTTTTTATTTTATTTTCTATTATATTGTCATTTATTAATACCTAATAATTAATGCAACTTAGATAAAATAGGAAGAAATTACTAACTGTGGAGACATTTATTTATTTATTTATTTATTTATTTATTGGTTTACCAACGTTTGTTTATATTTTACTCAATACAAAAATTTTAAAACACAAAAATAAACATGATAAATGTAACAAACACTTACAGGCAAACACAGCATGCAAAAATGTTAAAGCAGTTTTTAATTAAGTACATATAAAGAAAAGAAAATTAATTACAATAGAAAAAAGTATATATATACAGTAAATCTTATTCATAAGTTTAAAAAAAAATCTTGAAGTATTAACATAACAATATTATCAATCTCGCAAAGTAGGAAGTATTAATTTTTCATAAACTGGAATTGAAGATAGGCTGCAGGATTCGAAGCTCTATGATTTTCTTAATATTCTCAACAACAATATTTTGTCGTAGTTTTATTATTGTTGTAATATATGGTTACAACACTTCCTTTGCGACCTCATAATATATACATAGGTATATTAGTATATGCTCTACCTACGCATAAGCTTTTACAACAAGGTCAATGCTCACTCGTGATCTAAGCAATTAAATTGATTTCTTAGGAGAGAGGCAAGTAATTTCCTGTCTCTAAGCTCACCTATTGACATAGCCTCGACACGGTAAATAGTAAAAAGCTTATTTGTTACTATAAATACAGTTTTTTTTTTAACCTTTGAGAGCTTTTAAGGCTTTGAGTTTAATTGGTTCTGCGAAGCACTTTGCTGCATCCCTGATGGGGTAAGAGGCTTATAATTCTGATATTTATAAAGTACATTTTATTCCTCGTTGACCTATTTATTGATTTTGTGCATAACATTTTTAAGTAGTTTATATTTTGAAAAAATAATGTTGAAGTGCATGGTGCTCAATAGTATCAAAATTTTCTTGAATCATTATATAATAAACTATTTTATATTCGATCTATGTATATAATATGTTTTATGTAATCATCACAATGTTAGGTAGAATCTTGGGGATGTAAATTGTAAGATATTTAAAAAATCTCATATATTTACTTATATGACTGTAAAGGAATAAATGTTATATCGTTCTTTCAGTCAACAGAATACGAGAAATATTCCTAGTGTTGTGTAATTTCTGTAATTATTACGAGATTGCGGTTTTGCTTATTCAGCACCTAACGACATGAGTTTGCCTTAATTGAAATGTATTGTCATGGAGCAGATTGAAAACGTGTTTAACTTTGATATACGACTCAAAGATAAATTAAAAGGATGATATAGTAATGTTTACATTTTGGTTTTTAAAGATCTTGAATTCTTAAATGTGAAAAGTAACCATTTTTAAATTTATCTGTGTCATCGTAGCTACTGATACCTTTCTATCATGCGATATGATACTAGCTGCGCTACGCGGTTTCACCCCCGTAGCTCCGCTTCTGTTGGTCTTAGCGTGATGATAGATAGCCTTCCTCGATAAATGGGCTATCCAACACCGAAAGAATTTTTCAAATCGAACCGGTAGTTCTTAAGATTAGCGCGTTCAAACAAACAAACTCTTCAGCTTTATAATATTAGTATAGATTTAAAGGTAGCTTTTGTGACATACTTACTTATAATAGAAGTATCAGAGTAGTCCTCACATCTGTAAAAATAATTCTAAACACATTTCTCTGATATTAATAGTGTTGCATAGTTCATACACACAGATTACGAAATAGTAAGGTTTAGTACCTTATCGGAATATGTATCAAATATAGGCTTTAAAAATGTAATCGTCTCCGTACCTATTCTTATTGAAAGAAGTAAAAATATTTTGAGCTTTTGCCTCATTTATGATGTACCTGCATATTCGCTTTACTTTTAAAATCCAATTCTAATTATACATTAAGGAATAAATGCTATTATAATTGACGGGGAGGCCCGAGGCTGAGAATCATCGCCATTATCATAACAATTTTAGTTATTCAGTGTATAAATTTAAGAGAGAAAATACGTTTTTGTTTATTACGATCTAACTGTGGATCTAACTGAAAACTACTCATTCAATTTTAAGGTAGCATTAAAAAGCTACATCATGACGGTGCATTTATATCAAACGAATATAGAGCTAGAGCAAGAGCATTATTTCGTGCTCTTTTAGTGTAAACGAAAACTCGTATTCAATGTTGTTCAGTATTAGAACGTTGCATAGAATCTTTTCGAACGCACCAAGAACAACGAAAGCATGCTCTACGCCTGTCGACACTAAAGGAATTTGATATAGTGGGATTAAAATGAGAATTCGCTATTTTGATGTAAATGCACCGTTACGTTGCAGCAAAAACAGGCAAATTTTGACTTATTTAGATTGTTCCAGACGAAGATGGTGGTTTCCTTCACCAATAATTGTAATAGGTATCTAGTAGTCTGAATCGTGAAGTGATCTATATGCAGATATTGACGATTGATCTGTTATATAGACGAGCGTGCAATTTATTTGCATGCTCGTTATTTTATATTAACTCCATTTATGTTTATTTAAGTTGTAGAATTACGAGTAAAGCCTGCTTAATAAAAATAAGGAAAATTTCATAAAATCTTATGTCTTGAAAAAATGGTAGATGAAGGATTAAAATAAAAAACAGGAAATTTCTTAAACAACATTTATTTAAAATCCTTACTACGTTCATCCCAAACCAAGTGCAAATATTAAGTCTTAATACAAAATGTGTATTTAATTATTTTCTATTTTATGTATAACCGTATTCACATAATATATTGGAAATGAAGGTGATATTAAATGCAAAACAAAGTAAAATTGTGACAGTCATTAAAAAGAGAATCTTTTTTTTTCAGCAATGTTCAAATGAACCATAGACATAAGATCATAGATAATAAATACCTCGTCGTTAATTTTTTTATTTTAAATGTATATGGAACAAATTTTAGCACATTATTGACAAGGCTAGAGGTAAAATTGATTAATTATCCTACAACTCCTTAAATAGCTAAATAAAATTGGACCAAAATTGTTCTCGTGTCATAAAAATTAATCTTACAATAGACCCGGTACACAATACAATAATTCAATACAACCAACTTATAACATACAAACATGCACGGTGTACTTTTATATATGTATATGTAACTTAGACAGCAAAAAACCCTAGTCTTAACCTATCTGCGAATTACAGACAAATGATTTTTTCGTATTGATTATACAAAAAAAATTTAGGTCAGTGTTGCATGTGATAAAATACAATTGCAGTGTATTAGCCTAAATCCAGATTTTATTACTTAGATATAAAAGGCAAATTTAGCACACATAAGCTTTAGTTTGGACAGAGTTGGATAAAATAGTACCTTTTAACCCGTACCTTATATATTTTATAATTGTATAATAATGACCATAGATTAAAAAGAACTTTATAAACATCGTTTGACCCATGTGTGCTGTGTTGTCTATGGTTGCACCAAGGAGCAAGTCTGCAGTTTTATTTTTATTATTATCTGTCAAAGAGTAACAGCTTAAAATAAAATAAATATTCCCAGAGGCTGTTGAGTGATGCATCGATGATTCGACGGCAATGCTTATCTGAAATAAAAAATTATATGTGAGAAAGATGAAAATATCGTTTTGAGATTAGATGTTTTTAAAGTTATAGATACGAAAGTCAGGTAATTGCCTGACTCGTGTAGGCGAGCGAGCTACGTGTTTTATGCGCGAGAGTGAAAGAGAAGACTTATAAACAACTGTTGCTGACAAAGGCGGCTCATCCTAGGAGCGCTGGTGCAGTGAACTCCCATAAATAATTATAATAAAGTTATACCTGCATTCATTTAATAATTAATATCACTATTTAAAATATAATAATTACGATAGCGTAAAAAACTCCAATAGTAATATCAATAAAATAAGTACCTTTACACATTACAAATAAATTACATCATTACATACACTCTTGTTCCTGTATCATTTCATAAGTAACGCGCGATACGAAGATTACGAAGCACTTTCGATTGCGCTCCAATGAAATAAGATTACAACGCGCGCTCCAATGAACAAGTTCATTGCCTAAATACGAAATCCAATAAGAGTGAAAGAGAAATTTCGACAAAGTCCTGCGCGTGAAACAAAGGATTTACCATGGAAAAATAGGCAATTGCGCGCGACGTTGCCACTCTTATATAAACAAACACTCTGAATCAAAATCAAAATCAAAATCAAAATCAAAAATATTTATTCTGTAACAAATATGATTACAATTTTTTTACAGTCATTGAGACATCCTTTTAAGCAATTTAATGCTTGTGTTAGGACATCTCGCTCTTCCGACAGTACATTATGCTTAAGTGTTACACGAATAACAACATATTGAATACGCGCACGAATGCAAATTCAGGGATTTTCTAATATTAGTATTCATTGATAATCATTGAATTCGTTTTGCAATAGCGTGTACTTTATACTTTTTAGTGTTTAAATGGGTAATTGTTCATTTTTTGTATCAAATGATCCCGGTAACGCTATTGTATTTTCGTAGTTTTATTTTAAGTGAACACCGATACTATTTTGTCTCGAGCCGCCTCTGGTTGCTGGCGATATTGTTGTTGTTTAACCTGTCTTCTTATGATACGATATTCAATAATAAATTATGTTAAATGGCCAAGAGATATCAAGTTTTTTTAAAGTTCCTGTAAAGTGTAACATGATATTGTAAGTCTATAATAATATGATAGTCTCTAATACGGTGTCATTATACGATCTTTGCATATTGCAAAGATCTATAGGAGACAATTTTAGAGAAAGAATATATTATACATTTAGAGCGGCCGTACACGGGCAGCTCGAGCGGTCGGTCGTTGACTGCTCGAGCTGTCGCTACAAACCGCGCAGTTGACGGCTTGAAGCGGTCGCGACGGCTCGAGCAGTCCGTGTACGGCAGTGAATGAATGTCCATAGTTCACAGCGCGGTCGCGGCTTCAAGCCGTCGGTATCAACTGCTTGAAGCGGTCCGTGTACGGCCGCCCTTACGTGTAATATGAGATTGTGTCGTACGTGCGGCGTGTTTTGCATGTTTGCCGTTCGTGTTACATGTGTCGAATGTAAAATTATGCCATACGTGTTGCGTGTCTTACATGTGTGTGTGCATGTTGCGTGTCTTACATGTGTGCGTGCGTGTTGTGTGTGTTACATGCTGCGTATACTGCGCGTGTGTGTGTGTGTGTGCGCACTCACTGCTGTATCTCGATGGGCGGCGCCAGGCGGCACACGAGCTGCACGGCGGTGTGTGTGTGCGGGGTGTGTGTGTGTGCACTCACTGCTGTATCTCGACGGGCGGCGCCAGGCGGCACACGAGCTGCACGGCGGTGTGTGTGTGCGGGGTGTGTGTGTGCGGGGTGTGTGCGCACTCACTGCTGTATCTCGACGGGCGGCGCCAGGCGGCACACGAGCTGCACGGCGGTGTGTGTGTGCGGGGTGTGTGTGTGCGGGGTGTGTGTGTGCGGGG
>CAJQZM010039525.1:0-57557 GCA_907164665.1 Colias nastes
ATATGTATGTTTATCAGCCATCTGGTTTCCATAACACAAGCGAAAGCTTAGTATGGGATCAGATTGTGCCGTGTGTGAAAATTATCCTGAATATTTATTTATTTATTATTTAATGAACGGAAGAGGAAAGTTGCTTTGAGAATATGGAGAATAAGTTTTTATAAATGAATCGCCAATTCCCTTTGTCACGGCATCACGCGTGAATAGCTGAACCCATTTCAATACTTACTAAGTACTTCTAAGTAAGTAATTCTTTTTTTGTTGTGTTTTTTATTGTCAGGAGAAAATTCTTATGAAAGAATATGTTAAGAACTTGGTTAAGAAGCTTGCTTTTTAAAAGTTCTTACGTTTGACAGTTCGAGCGAAATGACGTCCGTCGGCTCTTTATAAAGTTGTCAAACTTATTCAGTACAATAATACATCAAATTTTAAAAAATATTCGGTTAGGAAGATAATATGTCCAGAAGTAAATGCAAAATAGGCAAGATTTATTACTATTAGATACATCAAAAAAAAAAATATAGCAAATTTTTTTAAACTACGTATAATTTTCACGAATAATTAAGAGGGGTTAGGCGTTCAGCGAAAATTCAACTATTCGCGCCTTAGGTGAGGGGTGAGGGGGTCCGCGTTTAGTATGGAATCAACTTGCTCGAAAATAAAAATCGTAAGCGCCATTCACATTTTATCAAAAAGTGAATGAAAATATTTAGTATTTTCTAAATCTAAAACAGTCACGAAATCGAGAAGGTATCGATAGGAATAATTATCGTAAAATACGGTTGTAATGAGCATTTATATATGATATTTTAGAGGTAACTTCAGGATTTTTTTATCGATTTCCGCCAAGAACGTAGTCTAAGGAAATTCCCGTGGCAATGAGAATTTTTAGCGCGGTAAACACTTTAGCCTTTAGCTATCTCCAGACTCAAAAATCATAGCAAAAAATCGCTCCGTTGCGATGGAAAAGACGGAGAAACATACTTTCCCATTTATGAGCTTTATTATAGTTAGTGACACTCTTTTATGGAAAGTACCTAATAAAAAGTAAAATAATCAAAAGACTTAAATAGAATGTCTGAGAAGTAAATCAAACTATCGTTTTTTTTAATTCTATAATTTTTCACAATGATAGATCGCTTTTCGCGAGCATAAATCTGAAAAGTTTTTCTAATTCAGCTGACTGGTTTTTATCTGAACAAACTTCACAAGTAAAATAAAAGATTTTAAAATGTCTTCTCAATATTTTAAGAGCCACTAGCTGTGCCCCTTGGTTTTACCCGTATTTCTCCGCTCCTAATGGTCTTATGGTGATGATTTAGCCTATGCCCTATAGTCTTCCTCAACAAATGGAGTAATTTTTCAGTGAAATAATTTTTCAAATCGGACTCGCGGTTTCCAGGATTAGCGTTTTCAAGCAAACAAACAAACTCTTCAGCTTTATAATACTAGTATAGTTTTTACATTTTTATATTACTATTGTCTAGTCACGGAATATATTCTTATCTAGTGTCGTATCATGCAAACTTACATTGTGTTATGTTGAATTTTTTACCTTTTTAATTACCCTTTTAAATAATTGAATACCAAGACCTTTGTACGTGTTGTAATTTAACTAGAAGCACAATTATTTAATTATAATAATGAATACTGTGAATAAATAACATGCTTGCAAAGTATGTGAAGTTTTTGCTAAGTGGAATTGATGATAAGCTTTATTTACATACTAGCGGTCCGCCCCGGCTTCGCCCGTGGTACCTACATGTTTACGTTTTTTTTTCATAAGAACCATCCTCGTACTTCAAGGAATAGATTCCGCAGCGCACGCGATGACAGAATTTTTATTAAGGAATTTTTTACACCTTGGGTTACATTATTGCATTTTTGGTAAGGATCTCAAATTTTTTTGAAAATGCAATATAGCCTATGTTGCTCAGTGAAGATGCAGCTTTCTAATGGTGAAAGAATTTTTGAAATCGGTCCAGTAGCTTATGCGTGAAAACCTTACATACATACATACATACATAATTACAAACCTTTCCTCTTTATAATATTAGTATAGAAGTATAGATAAGTATAGATTGAAGTGAATTAAACATATAAAAAGGAGGCTTAATACCTGGATAAAGTGTTTATTGAAACGTTAAACTAATATTATTTTAAGAGTAAGTAAAATCTATAATATTTTCTTGGTGTTTAAACTATTGTATAAAAACTGAGCCACAAAATGAGTACCTACATACATGAATAGAATCAGATATGAATCAGATTCATTTCATATACATAGTCAAAGTTTCAAAATATTCTGGTTACCATAATATAATTATTTAAAAGTAACTTTTATCCTTTGGAATGCAGAAATAACCGGGATGCGTTATTTGAAATTCCACATCTTTGACGATGATGTGACTAACAAACCAGTCTCAGGGATAGAATTTGTCGTATTTTTTTGTTTGTTTATGTTAACACATTCCGGAATATCTTTCGAGATTTTCTAGAGCCTATGAGCCAGTAATGGTTTTGTCTTATGATACTGTTATACTTCTACTATAAGTTATTAAAATATTTTTGTAGAATTTACATTTCTATATTATTTTACATTAGAGATAAGTAGATAATACCAAAAATAAACATTTCCATCTTTTTCGGGGATTTTTTTTCTATTTCTCATAGGTACGCAACCTAGCAATTTCATATTCATAAAATTGTACTTTTTTAAATTAAGTAATGGTATTATTAAAGCTTGCGTATCTTCAATTACGTAATGAAACTTTTAAGCAGTTTAAAGTATGTTAAAATATTTCACTTTAAATAATAAATACCGGGTAAAGACGGGATAAATGTGTAGTAAATAATAAACTAATATATGCTAGAACGTGTTTACTTCAACTGCATGAATAATGGATTGGAAAGCTTTCCAGAAAATTCTATTATCTTGTAGATTAATATAATATGAGAGAGCCATTTATGTTGTAAATAGATTTGTAAGAAAATATCTTTATTACATTATAATTTTTTTATAATTGAGATTGAAAGCTTATAGTCTTATCCCAGATTTTGTTTTTCCCTTGAGTTATACTTTTACGCGGCTGTATTCGACTTTTTATCCAAACAAAATTAATGTAATGTGCTTCATAAACTCTATATCAAGAAACAGAGATCAAAGATAAGAAGTGAAATATACCTACAATAAATCACTACATAGTATAAAACAAAGTCGCTTTCTCTGTCCCTATGTCCCTATGTCCCTTTGTATGCTTAAATCTTTAAAACTACGCAACGGATTTTTTTTTAATAGCTAGAGTGATTCAAGAGGAAGGTTTTAGTATATAATTTATTAGGTTTTAGACAAAGCGGGCGAAGCCGCGGGCGGTAAGCTAGTAGATTATAATTATGAAATGAGAATTATTAATTAGGTATTTATTCAATATTTTAGCATTAGATACTTTCTATTCAATTTAACCCTTAAATTGATTTCGTCCGTTTTAAAGGACATAGTATTTACACACATGCTGGCGCTGTTACAGTAGACCTAGGCATTGCCAATCGGTATATTGGGAAGGTACTAGATATGTCCTTCGCGTACATGCAGGTTTCGTTAACGAAGCGAAGTACAGTCGCGAATGGTGACCATTTGAAATTCGCAAAAAAACGGATCTTTTGACTCTCCTGATAAAATTGGTAATAACTGTAAGTATTTTGGCTATTTTGCTTATAATGTTATATTATTAGTTAGAATACGATTGTAAGTATAGTATTTTGACATAATTTTTACATATTTTACAATTTTTATATCATATTATGATGTCCCATAAAACGGACGTTGACAACTTGGAGTATACACTAGGGTATTCTTCACATGTCCTATGTAACGGACGTTGCCAATAAGGCCCTTCATTTTCAACGTCATCATTTTGATATATTTTTCTCTATTTTTATTATGTTTTACAGGAGCATTACTTGGCAATCAATAAAAAAGTCCCTCACTACCTCTGGCGGAAGCTGAAGAGTCTAGCGTTGAATTGAGATGACGATTTCAAAGGAAATAAAGACCTACGGGAGTGATTTCACCATGATAACAGTGTCAATCATTTACCCCCAGCACCATAACTCCGGAATTATACGACATATTGATTTGAGACACAATGAAGACCCAAAAAGTCAGAATTTTCACCATCAACAAAATATTATTGCTGCAGAATTACAGCCATTACATGCGGTGCGAGATGAATCTTCCCTACTTTTCAGTAGTTCTTCAGCCACAGCATCATGTTACTTACCAGAAATACCACCCAATGTTTGAAAATTTAAATAATAATACCTTACAAATTAAAAAACTGGCAGCAAATGAATATATATGTATATGCCAAAGAATAAAAAATTTAAATTTTTCTTTTCTTTTTGGTACCTACCTCAGGCATTGTATACGTCTTCTTTGCATACGATGAAGCAAACACATTTCAATCTGTACAATTTAGTGAATAGGAAGAGGACTTTCTTGGTGTATTAGATAAGTTCTCAGGCTATATAATACTACTTCTATTCTAATTCTTAGCATATTCTTAGGCTGTGATTTTAGGTAGTGTCGTTTTTTAAAATCCATTATTTTTAAAGATATCGTTAAAGTTTTAACAAATATTTTAAGACAGATGTTTGAAAAGCTTATACTAGATCGTCCATAATTATAATTTGATAATAATTTTGAATTACAGAGTTGAAAATATGCATTGTATTCATGTACCACGGTTGCAGGAATAATGTGCAATGTCCGTTATATGTGACGGTTCGAACATGTACATATAATTGGCAATGTCCGTTTTATGTGACATAGTGAAAACAATAGAAAAAATTAAAAAATTTTATTTTTTTTTTCATTTTCCTCTTTTCTATCCTAATTCCAACACATCCTCCAAATTTGGACATTATACACACAAGTTATCTAGGGGTGACAATTTAAGGGATAAAATGTCATTATTTATTTTCATAGTAATAATTAAAATGTGGAATTGGGAATAAATATGTAATAATTCTATTACAGATGTAGGTAAGTACTATTAAATACATAACCCTGTAACTGCGGTACAGTTGATAACAACACAGTCAAAACGATTAGCAAAGGGTCCAATATGGGTAAAACAACGTCCGAGAATCAAGGCCTAATCGCTTCAATAAGAACGGTGGGACTCGAACTATGCGACTTTGACAAATTGACCAGTAACAACAAATGACATTTGTGTCACATGCTGTTTGTCACGAAATCACCCGCTACTTCCTATTGCTTTTATTCGCTAACTTGAATTACTATATAACAAGCATTTTAGGTAGAAAATTTTCAGTAAGTCAGTAACGTTGTGGTAACGTGAAAGAAGTTATCTATGGAAACGCAGGTTGTAATATTGCTGTCTGATTCTATTATGTCGACATTCTTTGTCTTAGAAAATATGTTTACTCACTACGTGAAGAAAATTGAAACATTGTAATCTTGTTATACTGTCTGATTAATGTAATAAATAATGTGATCGTTCCTATATTAATTTTGAAGAGTTAGATTACTTTAAGCCATGTACAACGATGTTCATATACCACAAGATTATTTTTTAGCTTCATTATAATGACGTATGACATATTTTCATGTTAAATTTACATAATTTGTAAAGAGGTTTTTGCCAGCTCTTCTCTATAGCTGCTTTAAAAATCTGTGTAAGATTCAAAAGTAAAGGAATAAATGAATGAATTTGAGTAAGATTATGACCTAATTCTTCAGGAGACTTGTCTACCTAAGGTGGGAATTTCGCTTTACGACAATAAAAGATAAAAAAAAGTAATATTCACTTGTTACTGAAGAGTTGCCCTGCCTTTAGTTTATTCTACGTATCCAATACACGGCTAACGACACATAAACCCATTTGCGTGGGAGTGCCGATAATTACATCCATTACGAAGGACTAGAAAAATTCCATTATGGAGGTTAGAAAGTCGTTAACTATAAGGTACTTTATATAGCCTTGTATTATATCAATTTGACAATAATTGAAGTGTGGACACACCTTTAAATAATAATTCGGATATTATAACTATGAAGAAGCTTAAATTACAATTTTGGTAGTAAATAATATGTGCTTTATTACTGTCTATTTTATATTTATTCTGCTTGTTTCAAAAAGTCATGTTCGAATTTGTTAAAATATCAATAATTACAAAAAGCGATACTCAGTAATAAACTAGAAAGACGACAAAAACTTTTGACGCTTGACTTAGATGGATTATACAGAAATTGATTAAGAAAAAAGCTTTTAATTGTATTAAACACCATTAGAATTGAGTGCTATGAAATAAAAATATGAATTTAAAAAGCTTTTAAGAAATTTATTTATTCAGTGATTGAAAATTCAGTAGCAGATAGTCAGGACATAGAAGATGTAGAAAGATCTCTTAATAAAGATATTTTGAATCAGGTATCATGCATCTATTAGTTATAATCAGACTAGATTTCCGCCCGCGGCTTCGCCCGCGTTTTCAAAGGAAAACCCGCATAGTTCCCGTTCCCGTGGGATTTACGGGATAAAACCTATCCTATGTGTTAATCCAAGTTACCCTCTATATGTGTGCTAAATTTCATTGTAATCGGTTCAGTAGTATTTGCGTGAAAGAGTAACAAACACACACACATCCTCAGAAACTTTCGCATTTATAATATTATTAGTAGGATAGGATTAGTAGGATTGATTCCGGCTTATTAAACAGAAGAGTAACAATTAGCCCTATTTTTATTGTAATGATGCCCTTTTTACAGTTAGCGTTTGATTTTATAAACTGTATTAACTTTATATAATTAACTTACCATATTATAAAAACAAAAATCAAATATTTCCTCTTTATAATATTAGTTTAGATAATCTTTACGACATTGATTTCTATGCCGAATTCAGTTTGAATAATATTTTATTTCTGGAAAATAACGTTGTTTTTATTTCTAGAAGCGTCTTTGTGAGGCTTTATTTGCTTAAATTTGTAGGAGTTACAAAGCAAAAGAAAATACAGACACTAAAAGGAATTTTATTGACAAAAATAACCTTATCTAACGAGTGCTGACAAAATTAGGTTCTTTAAATTGCTTTTTCTTATATTTTTTATCGTAAACATACAGAACTAGATCTGTATAGAATGCTTCCTCTTTTATAGTTGACTAGCTGCGCTCTGCTCCGCTTCTGTTAGTCTTAGCGGGATGATATACAGCCTATAGCCTTCCTCGATGAATGGGCTATCTAACACTGAAAGATTTTTTTAAATCGGACCCGTAGTTCCTGAGATTAGTGCGTTCAAACACACAAACAAACTCAGCTTTATAATATTAGTATAGATTTATTTTTCATACCAGCTTTCCACCTGCGGCTTCACTCGCTTTGTCTAAAATTTAAATCTTCATCTTAAATCACTCTATCTCTTAAAAAAACGCATCGAAATCCGTTGAGCAGTTTTGTAGTGGTTTATCATTCATAATTTGTTGCCATAAAATATACGTAATGTTGCAGTAAAAATAATTAGCAAAATGCTGTTATCTGTTTATTTAATATGTATTCAACATTGCGGAACCTTTTCACTATCAAGCAATTAATTAATTATTCCAGAAGATTTGCTTATTTGTGTATGTATAAAACATAATAAAGATATTCCGTAATTGATTGCAAAAATTCTAACCCTAATGAACGCAAGATAAATTATTAATAATATAATTTATTTATAAAGTACGAGACTAAACTGTTTTTTATTGAGTAGTACAAGCAAAATAACATGATATCAATATGCAACTATCAAGTTTGATTGTGACGGTAAGAATTGTTCAAAATAGTATTGTGTGATAATTAATTGGCATCATAAGCATAATATCAATAAAAAAAATCTATAAATAAACGTCGCAGGTAGCTACATAATAATCTCCTGTATGTTTACAAGAAAGCTTCGAGATTAGCTCGTAAGCGTAAGTCCGCACGTACCAAGATTAATTACTAGTCCACTATAGCACTTTGTTTGCGTTTGATTCAATTGAAAGTTATTGCTCGATTGAATTACACGGTTGGCGACTTGGAAAAAAACGCTATTGACTTCGGAGTTACTAAAGATAGATAAGATGAACGTTCTGATTTAATGATAGGGATATATAAATTAATGAAATGAATGTTTCGATTAGAAATTGTGATTTACACGCAATTATTAAATTTATATTTATATATTATATTTATATTATAATTATTATTTTTTTTAAGATTTAATAATTGCGTTTAATAATTGTGCGACAGACATTTTCAATAAAACTATTGACTGATTTTTACACTTTTTTTTACTTAAATTTTTAAATTTTTTCGACAAGAAAAGATCTTTATCCCCTAAATTGAGGCCTAAATACATTATGATGAATTACTTCGACTAGGCAAGGTTATTTCATGTAATAATGTGTTAAAATCACCAGAAATATAATTTAAAAGGCGTTTCAAACGCCTCCTTTGTCAAGTAAGTGGCGTATTTCAATAACTATAAAGGTCTTTTTGATTCCCAGCAGAGCCTTAATAAATGTCTTAACTCTTAACCTGAACAAAACATGACAAGCCAATAGAAACTCGAATTGAAACAGGTATAAAATGGACCCCTTGTCCCATTAGGGAAATTAGACTTTATTGTGTTTCATTACTTCAAGATCCAAACTAGGGTCAGCTAACATTGAAAATATAAAGTTACAAAATATTAGAGAATATTGTAAGAGAAACCCATTTTTTTAATGTTCTTCATATCTCTAGAGGGAATTTATCGTTTACGATAACTTACTAAATGCTCGTCCCGGGTTTACCCGGGATAAAAACAAAATAAAATATAACCTGGTCACTCAGAAATTATACAGCTTTCTACTCGTGGAACAATTTATAAAATAGCTTCAGTAGTTTTTAAATTAAATCGTTACAAACAAACAATCCAACTCTTTCTCTTTTTAATATAAGTACAGATTAGTATTGCGAATTTATAAAATCTTCTTAATCATTCTCAAAACATATTCTTTCACAAACGATGTATAAACTGACCTTAAAGCAGATAATTCTCTCAAAAAGACACTCCCATTGATAGGTTTTACTCGATTCTTGAACACCAGGTTAGGGAGGTCCCCCATCTGGTCCAACGCACTGTCAGTCGCTGCAAAGCGCTGGGTAAGGTTTGACCTGCATACAAAATATTATATTAAACCTCTGTTGGCCAGTACCGAAGTATACGCAGGAGAGAACTATGCCCAGGTCGAAGACAATTGGCATTAAAATATTTTGGTAGGTGACTTATCCCTACATAAATGAGGCATCTATCAAAGCTAAAAATGTTTAATGATATGCATCCACAACATTGAACACAGGTCTCAATTCTTTAATAATAATAACAAGAGATGGAGCCGACGAAACCTGCCATCTACTCCTATAAGTTAAAATTACAGAATATTCAAATATTTGGATAAGGACCTGTACCGTGTAGAACAAATTATAGCTAGATATATATTAGATATTAGGTTTGATCTCTGATTCAGAATGTAAGATAAGCTCTCAATCTTGCAAATAAGAATCACATGTCACTCTCATCTGTGAAACAAACAATGAAAATCTGTGTTATATGATAACCAAATTTCATCTAAATCCTTTGAAACGTTTCCATTTATATTATTTGCACAGTGCTCAGTTCACGAAAGGATTTAATGGCAAATTAAAATGAAATCTTGCGTAATTCAAAAGTTCCTTCTACGCTGATATAATGGTAAAGTAAATCTTGTTTCGATCAAAGTTCACGGCTTTTATTTGTGTCTAAAATACTTCTATTATTTTATTTTCATGGATGAACCTCGAAGGGATTATCCTTTAGATAAAACGTCTGTTTTATTTAATAGATGTGGTTATTTATCAACAGACAAATTATGAACAGATCGCTAAGCAATTTAATTATAGCTTAATCTCTTCGAGATAGAAAAAGAGTACAGTTTATTGCGTTTAATTTATTTTGTTACTAGGTTTCCGCCCGCGGCTTCGCCCACACAGTCAAAGAAAAACCCGCATAGTTCCCGTTCCCGTGGGATTTCCGGGATTGCGTCATTTTCCCGGGATAAAAAGTAGCCTATGTCCTTTCTCGGGTATCAAAATATCTCCATACCAAATTTCATGAAAATTGGTTCAGTAGTTTAGGCGTGACTGAGTAACAGACAGACAGACAGAGTTACTTTCGCATTTATAATATTAAGTATGGATTTAATGTTAACTCTCTAAATGAAGCTTATACAGTTGTAAGCTTATAGGCAACAGGAAAATTTGCAAAATTTGCATTTATTAAGTTCACAAAATTGCTACATTACGCTTGTATTGTAAGAAATTTTGTATTATGAAAAATATCGACCTGGGAGTAATAATTGATGAAAGGACTGTTATATTATAACAGTAATTATATTCTAATGTACTTAAGAACCTCTTCATTAGCAATAGAATAAATACTTTATTGATTCGACTGATCTCTATTTATATTTTTATAATCTGTAACATATCTCTTTATTTTTTACCGAAAACACTGAAGGGAAAAATCGGTCTATGAACTAATGAATTGATTGTAAATCTTTGACATGTTTTTCTGATAATTCGATACGTAAAAAAGCGTAAAGTGTATTATATAATTACCTTAAAGTACTGCCATTGGTGAAAATAAAAAAGGCCACCTCAGATCTCTCTTGTTGCAGTCTTGTCACCAATTTACCAAGCTCTGTTGCTCTGCTAACCTATCAAAAGAAGAAAATACTATATAATATTAATATATTAGGTATATACTATATTAATACGAAACAAAAATTAAGCAAAGTAAGTGACTGAGCAAAAAAATATATTATATATATAATGTTTAATGTTTTATATATAATATAATGTTTGTTATTGTATTATTATTCAACTGTTACTTCGTTTCAATAACACTACAGAATAATCTATTCCTTAAAATAAAAGGAACATTAGAAGAAGAAGAAGAAAGAAGAAAAAACGTTATACGTTGTCATTATATGGACTAACTAGGATCAAAAAGGCTTTTTCAAATAAAATGTATGCAATTTGAAAACTAATGTATAGGTAAAACACGAAATAGCTGAGATTGATCAAAGTTACGCAAGAAGCTGCAGTGTTATGCAACACTTCAAATAGCTTAGCTTGCGAAATGTTTCATACATTCATATTACAGGTGACATTATTTTTTTAGTAGCTACTCGCTGGCTTCGCCCGGGTAGTTCTAGTATTTAACGTATTGAGATATAAACTATAAGGTATATCTTTTACGTTAGATAAAGCAGAATACAGTGTGCAAAATTGTATAACAATCGATTCAGAAGTTTAAAATTCCATAGCGGCCAAACAAAGTGACTTGCATTTAAAAAAAAACACACCTACACAGTATAAAATAATATTGGGTACTTTCCAAAACCGCCTCCTTGGTACAGTGGTTGACGCATGAGCGTAACACCGAGGGGTCCTGGGTTCGATTCCCGGTGGAGACGAAGAAAAAAAAATCTCGGTCTGGCAGGACACAGAAGGCTGATCACCTACTTGTCCCTAAAGAAAATCGATCAGTGAAACAGATGTATAAATGCATCTGCCCCTTACCCCACTAGGGGACATGGGACTTCACTACTTTCCAAAACAGTGGTAAATTCCCAAAATAGGGTTGTTATTTGAATGCGAGATTTTCATCGTAAATCGAATTCATGAAATACCAGCAACGGTTTCCTATTCGCATTTTCTGATAAAAAATATGCGCAGTGTTAATCTACACCACTTCGAGCGAATAAAATCTGCATACCAAATTCGTCTAAAACGGATCGAGTTATTTCGTCAATTCCACACATATTGCTTTTAGATTTGTATAGGTATGTGTGATTTTCGATACAAATACATATTATGACAAGGTAGTTCGTAGTTTCAATTATACAAAGAAAATTGCGTCGGATAAAATATCAACCGACAATAATATAATCTATACTTATGTAAGTAATCAGGGTGGCCCATAAGTCGTTTGAAATGTAAATTTCGAATAAAATACAAAAGGCGCGCGTGAGTGGCGCGCGCGGTGCGGGGGGAGTACCGACTATTCCTGGGAATTTTTTCGCCATGGAGCATTTCACCGGTGTGGACCGTGCGTTTTGTGTGCGCGAGTTTTATCGAAACAATGCTTCGGCTACCATTGCGCGGCGTAAATTTCGAGAATATCAGTATTTACGCAACTTTAAAGACAATCCAAGTGTTCAAACGATTAAGAACTGGGTTATTAAGTTCGAAGAGAGTGGTTCGACGTTGTATAAACAACGGTCAGGTCATCACAGACGGAAGAAAACATCGATGTACTGAAACACTCAATTCGTGAAAATCCCACCCAGTCTACTCGTAAGCGTTCCAGTGCATTGACCGAGAACTTTTTTACACCAGAATTGCAGAATTTTCCAGGCTTCAATACGCAGACCTGATTTCAACAAGATGGAGCAACCGCACATACCTCTACCGTCGCTATGCCGGTCGTCCGTCAACTTTTCCCTAGTAAAGTGATCTCTCGAAGAGGAGATATTCCTTGGCCACCACGTAGTCCAGATCTGACCCCAATGGACTTTTTCTTATGGGGTTATCTTAAGACTAAAGTGTACGAAACCAACCCGCGGTCAATTGACGCCCTGAAGGAAAATCACCAAAGAGAAATGGCAAACATTACAGAGCTTACTTGCCGCGCAAAGATGGATAATTTTAAATGTCGCTTACAGGAGTGCCGCGATCGTAACGGATTACATTTAGATGATGTAATTTTCAAAAAATAATTCCCGTTTTATAAGGATGATGACAAAATAAATACCTTTTTCATAATGTCATTAGTTTTTTTATTATTATTTTTTTACATTTCAAGGGACTTATGGGCCACCCTGTATTATAAAGCTGAAGAGTTTGTTTGTTTGAGCGCGCTAATCTCAGGAACTTGACTCCAGTTTGAAAAATTATTTCGGTGTTAGATAACCCATTTATCGAGGAAGGCTATTTATTATAATTACGCTAACAGGAGCGGAGCACTGAGGGTAAAACCGTGGGGCACAGCTAGTAAGGTAATAAAAACAATAGAAACTACGTCAGTTGCAGTAAGTACAATAATTTTGTGGCAAAGATGTTATGAAGTATATTCGCTTTTATTTAATTTTCTATTGTATTTATTTTCTCACTAAATATGACAAATTAATTTAAATATTCTAATTTTCTATTAATCTTTATAAACCTGTACGTGCCATTAACACCATCATAAGTCATAACACATGCAATTAATTTAAAATTTAAATGTACTCGAAAGATAAATAGAAAGTCTTTCCAATCAACAGACGCTAAAAGAAAATTGTGTTGTCCGAAGTATACATTTTTCATGAATTCCTCTCAGACACTATGACGCTCACAGGGCAAATTAACATCAGAGAAGATGGGATAATTTTAACGGGCAATACACATAGAATTCTGAAGTGTACTAAATGTATGGAATATTTTCACAGAGTAATAGATACCTATTGGTTTATAAATTAACCTCTATTCTTTATAATGATATTTAACAAAACTTTCATTTTGCATCGACGTACTTGGTAGTTCAATAAGAAACGTAACATTTAATCGTTTTTAACTTTGTTTTCAAACATTTTTATTTTATCCTAAGATTTTATCGTTTGCATAAATACCAAAAAATGTCATCAAATGAAAGCATTTCGTAAGAGACGAAATAATTCTTCGCCAGTAAGAGAAAGAAAAAAAATAATAAAACGGCCGAATGGAGAACCTCCTCCTTTTTTAGTTTTTTTTTTGTTTAAGTCGGTTGAAAATTAGTCCCGTACATTGTACAAAGTGTTACTTAATACAAAATGATCAAAATGAAACAGAATCTCAGTAACAGGTGTCAATACCCTTGCGATTCTCGTAAACACGCTTGCTTGTGTGCGTGAGCCATTTCGAACGTTTTCTATGAAGTTTCCTTACTGTATGTATCTGTATATTGTGGTAACAGCTACCTTCAACATAACTGATTGAGCCTATTTAGATGAGGCGACAGGTGGAACGAAACAATAAAATTTATTTTATAGCACTTAAACTGTAAATGGGTTATTTCATGTGCGTACATAATTTTGAATATGATAATATAATTCAGATGTTGATTTTATATTAATGCAGTGGCTGGAAACAATAATATTTTTATGATGTCCATTCTATAATGATTTTCATAATACAATATTTATTTTATGAAATATTATTCGTATGGTGGCCTTAACATAGGAAGGGGTAAGGCATGTTTTTCACGCACGACCTTCTGAATCGAAAGCTTATAAATACCAACAAATCTTTCAAAATGCAAAGAATATTTATTTCATGTATTGTAAAGTAAATTAAATAACCAAATACCATCAGGTATTTGAAATTCCAAATTTACTATACAAACATCTATATACAGGGTGTCCCCCTATTGGTATACTAAGCGCGAAGGGACTTGTAGTTTTGCATACACTGATCACGTAAAAAATACTTCACGCGTGAACGGGTGGACCGATTTCGATAATTCTTTTTTTATTATATTCCTTGAAGTACGAGGATGGTTCTTATGTAGAGAAAACGTAAATATGTACCACGGGCGAAGCCGGGTGGACCGCTAGTTTACTATACAAACATAGTAAATATATTAACTAGTGTTGCAGTAATCATCTTTCTAGTTAAAGTTATAAATATCGATATAAAATTTTATTTGTAAATTTCCTCTCCCTTAAAAGTCCTCTTTGTTAAAATAAGAATCGAGGACCACATAATCATGTTACTATGAGGTAATAGGATTTTACATATTATAAACATAAAGTATATAACTGAAAAATAAATAAATTGCCGTCGTTATAACATGAGAACATTTTTACCTCAAATTAAAGTTTGACACTTGTCAGAAAAGATGTTGCTATATTAATATTTCTTTTTTAATATGACGAGGGCAAAGGTTCAGTCCTGTTACCTGATATCGGGCGATAAAAAGGCTCGTAGCAAATCCTCTATAATATATGGGATACAAGATAAATATTTGGGCGAAGGTTGACACAAGTAAATTCGATACAGCAAAACCACTCCATTTATAATTTTGCATACGGATTTTTTGTTTGTTATGTTTTTGTCTACTTTTAACCATGATTATTTTTCATCAGTTTTATATAAAATGAGAGTAATATTTTTAATACAGTAGTAAAAAGGGACATAAATTTTCGGATTTTGATGAACGTTTTCGCAGTTGTTTATTCAAATATTGATTTGTCTAACTATAGAGTTTTGAATGTGAAATACACTTAAGAATTACATGCGTAACAAAAAGAGGGATGAGGAGATGACAAAACCAATAAAAATTTTAAATTAATAATTAAATAGAAGTCTCTGTATGATCTATGCCATGTCAAAGTGTACAACACAAGCTGACATCGAATAATTACATTTTTCTTTGGAAAAATTATCTTCATACCGATGTTGGTTTTCGAATGTTTCAAATTATAAAAACAACCCTTTTATTTATTTTGATATTTATTGCTTTTAAAATTTGACATATTTGTAAGAACCGATTATTTTTTTATAAGAATTTGAATAAGTGTTTGTTGCTTTTTCAATTTTTTATAATAATTATTAAGTATTACATACTAAGAGTTCGTTAACTGAGGAAAAGATTCTTATTAGAACGCGAACGTAGAGTGACATATATTTTTAGAAACTACCTTTGTTATATAATAACATTGCTTTTAATAAAAGTTCAACAATTATTTGACCGTTTAAATCAATCCGTGTAAATATCCTCTTTTTAATAAAGAAGCGTTGAGCGGATTTGAGCCAAGTCTATAGGAATAAGGTCTTCCGGGTTTTAAAGGGATAAAATTTAATAAAATAGGAGAGATTAAAGTTGCCAATGTTTGAATTGTGAGAAATTTTAAAACGGAGAAAAAAATACTTTTTTTTACTTAACCCTTAATAAGGCACGAGCCTGTGTAAGAGATAGTTAAAAACTGACTTACGATTTAGTGTAAGTTTATGCTGTAGATTCCAAAAAATATATTCAAAAGTGGTGGGGGGTGGGGGAAATAGGGTATTTTTACGTGGGAAATTATTTCCCTTTGCCCGATTATGCTAGTGCATTGAGTTTCTATGTGGGAAAATAATTCCCCTTGCCTGTTTAGGCTACACACTTTTACCACATTTTGGTTGTTATTCACATACTAGCACTTGATCCCGGTTATGCCTCTTCTCAAAATTAATTTTTATAATTTAGGAATTGCTATTATATTATGTAAGTATACGAAATGAAAATAAATAACACAAATATGCTGTCATTGTTTGTTTATTAAGTTATTATTAAAGTAAAAGAAATTTTCAGTTATTCCTGTGGTGGAGCCGTGTTTACAGTTGCCGTCTGGTAATACGCATCATCATCGGAGTCAAGATCAGATAAATCTGATAGATTGTCTACAATGCTTTGTAACTGCTTGGTGCTTGTAATCTTTTTATTCTTACTCATTTTTATTCTTCCTATAAATGAATATAAAATACAATTACATACAAAAAAACATAAGACTTTTTATATATATATCGGTTAAAAACTACTTTACGCTAACGGGCTAAGGGAATTATATTCCCACATAGTAAATTGAACAATTTCATGTGTTAATGACTATATTTAGATACAAAACAATGTATAATTACGAAAGGATAGTTTCTTTATATAAAACAAAAACATTTATCTACTTACGGGATTTTTTTCTATAGAATTTTTTACTTTTTCTCTGAAATTGTAAAAAACAACCGTCTCTCGCTCACTAAAACATCAAGACTTCACTTTGACGTTGATATTTCGTAGGATTTGACAGTACCATCGTAAGTGTTGCCAGTAGAAAAACTAAAAAAGGTTCCTTAGAATAGTAATGCGTGGTTGCATTCATCATATCGTTTTTAGATATGGAATAAAAAATATTTTTCGAAAAAAGAACCATGTGGGAAATAATATCCCTTTGCCTTATTAAGGGTTAACAATGTACACTACCACACATTTTTTAGTATTTGTTTTTATTTAAACTAGAAATCGATTTGTTCTATATTTCTTTAGCGTGTTTATTTTGGCGTACGAATTGTGCCTTGGTGTTTCAGACGTTGTTTATTCAATGTACGACCCAACTACCCTCGCTTTTTTAATAATCTTTGTGACTGGCTGTGATTTGTTTTCAACCACTTATCAACTAACCACATCAATTGGGCAGTTGTGTTCACATCAACAGCAAGTAAGTACATTATTACGTTAAAACTATTCAACACGTTCCCCCTTTTGATTTCTAACATACCTAAATCAGAATTACAATAAAAACTTTATTTTGTAGTCTTTGAATTTCTATCCTGTAGAATCTTACTGGAATAACAAAGGTATTATTTTCTATGAAAAACAATATTTCATAAGTGTTGCCCTATTGCATCTATAATTATTCTGTATAATATACCTACCTATACGTACATCCCTTTTTTTCATGAATTATTTTGCTCAATTACATTTTCTGCTCAACTATACATATACACGAATATGCCATGCCATTTTTTATGCATTTAATTTCATGACAAAAGAGTACCTAAGCTCAACATAATTTCCCAAGTTTAATTGAATTTATTTGTCTTTTAAAAAAAATGTAAGTTCAACAATATTTCTCTATTTTTCTAACTAACCTGCTCCTCAACATCGGCGACTTCGAGCCCGTTAGTCAGGCTGTTATTCAGCGACAGCGTGGTCTGGATGATCAGCGCGAGGATCGGAATGAAGGGCAGCAGCAGCAGTCGCCACAGCTGGCAGCGCCTGCTCTGGCACCAGCGGCGGAAGCGAGGCCGGCAGCCAAGCGTGTCGGAGGTTTTGAGGACTGGAGATTCTGGAAGGAAAGGTGATGTTATTCTTCTTACTAACTGTTAAAGGCATTGAAACTTTGTGTACAGGGTACCTATTCGGAAACTTTGCTGATGATATTTTTTATATTTTCATTTTGGCCAACCGATATTTATAATTTTTATTTGGTTTATTTTAAACCTAGTGTCTTGTAGTTGGTCCCCTATAAATTTTGCCCAGTTTTGATAATTTGAAGGCGGATTAGTTATATAGAATTAAATAGATATTCCAAGGTTAAAAACTGTTCAAAATCTTCAAACCTTAATAAATCTACTACTTTAGGTTTTTCTGACAGTATTTATCTAAATACATTGACATCATTCTATTCTATCCCAAAGTACCTATACAATTACTAAATATCGATGCTCAGTACATTGAAATACTTTCATATAAACCAGTTTTATTTACATGACATGTGTTTCCGGTCTGCCAATACGATTGACGATGTTGAGCAATATCCGCTAAGCTACAATTGTACACCATATATACATATGTTTGAGTATCCTCAGAAATGATCCAAATACACGCATATATTAAAATTATTTATGGTGGGTTCAGACGCTTGCCTTCAAAGTGACATTAAGCACGGGCACAAGCATGTAAACATGTTGTTTGTGCATGCGCCCGTGTTTGTTTGTTTGTACCGTAAGCGCACGGGTTGCTTGCCGGGATGTTGCCGGGCTACTTGCCGGGCTGCTTGCCAGGCTGCTTGCGACGCGTGAACGTACCAACACATACATAATACACATTCATCAACGGTAAACTCATCAGATTTTTCTACATATATTCTACATCTCACACAATCGAAAGGTTTCGGTTAAAAAAAATTATGATAGAGCTGAAAATCATTCCCGAAATAAATCATATAAATAAATCATATAGGTATTAAATATATTGTATCTAGAACTTATTCCATAGATCATGAACTTTAACCCTCAGAATATGTCGCAAATGCGTAACTTATATGAATTTATGAGTAAGCTGTCACCAAAAGTAATCCATACTATATACTATAATACTATAATACACTATAATTAATATTATAAATGCGAAAGTAACTCTGTCTGTCTGTCTGTTACTCAATCACGCCTAAACTACTAAACCAATTTTCATGAAATTTGGTATGGAGATATTTTGATACCCGAGAAAGGACATAGGCTACTTTTTATCCCGGGAAATTGACGCAATCCCGGAAATCTCACGGGAACCTGACCTACGGAGCCGAGACGTGGACACTGACAGTACGACTGGTCCACCAGCTTAAAGTCGCTCAGCGAGCTATGGAGAGAGCTATGCTCGGTATTTCTCTAAGGGACCAAGTCCGGAACGAAGTTATTCGCCAGAGAACGAAAGTCACCGACATAGCTCAACGAATTAGCAAGCTGAAGTGGCAGTGGGCCGGTCATATGTGCCGCAGAACGGACAACCGCTGGGGCACACATGTCTTGGAGTGGAGACCGCGGCTCGGCAAACGTAGCGTAGGACGCCCTGCTACACGGTGGAGTGACGACGTCCGCAGGGTTGCCGGCAACAATTGGCGGCAGAGGGCCGTCGACCGGGCTCAGTGGCGTGCTTTGGAAGAGGCCTTCGTCCAGCAGTGGACGAACAAAGGCTGGTAATGTAATGTATGTATGTAATGTCACGGGAACGGGAACTATGCTGGTTTTTCTGTGACTGCGCGGGCGAAGCCGCAGGCGGAAACCTAGTATAATATAATTTCTTAGAAAAACATTTGCAATGTTAAAATATAGATTTCGATATGAGCGCGCAAGCCTTGATTAATTAAATATAAAAATCTGTACTGTTGTCTATTCTTTTTGGCAACAATATTGCTGTGTTCTTCAAAAAAATTGAATAAACCCTTTAAGCATTTGAAACAGCGTGGGTGTAGGTACCTACTTGATATGTTACTGTAACAATGGAGGTAATAAAATTCACACCGAGCATCTAAATATGATCCTGCACAATATATTTTCTAAGTTAAACAAATGAAAACATTTTTATGCAAAATAAACAGAATTTAAATGAGGTTTTGTTTAAACAGACTAAGATACAGAGGCGGGTATATCCAGAGACTGTATAATATTCATAGAATTTGACTTAGGTCATGAAAAAATAAATATAGTTTTATGATAAAATAGAGAGAGGAAATAGATTTTTGTATCGTGTCATAACTTTTTGACTGACCGGTTGGCTTAGTTGGTAGTGGCCCTGCCTTCCAAGCCAGAGGTCGTAGGTTCGATTCCCACCCGGTGCAAATATTTGTGTGATGAACATAGATGTTTGCTCTCATGAACTCAGAACATGTATGTTTATCAGCCATCTAGTTTCCATAACACAAGCGAAAGCTTAGTATGGGATCAGATCGTGCTGTGTGTGAAAATTGTCCTGAAATATATATTTATTTATTATTTTTAATGCTTTTGATTATATTTATTCTTTCATAAACTGTTTATAGTTTAATGATTTCTAATTCTAAAGTTTTTGAATAATTTAAATTCGTTTAAACCACAGTTAATCGTATCTTAATTTTCTTTTAAGTTTGTAAACAATGTAAAAACAAGCTCACATGTAAACTGTCCGCTAAATTAAGTATTCCTAGTGGAGTGATAATATTAGGAATAAATGGATTTCCGTTATCGACAATGGCTAGATAGACTGCATTTGAGAAACGAATTCGCTGGCTTTGCTGTGAAATATTTTGCTTTCGAATGCATTTGAAAATGTTTTCCGAGCCAGTGATTATACTAATGTAACACCCACGGAATATAGGGGTCAACTGCACCCGTTGAAGGGGGGAAGAATGCGTCCATAATGCTTCTAAAGCTGGACGTGGATTATCTGTTTTTTGGTTGTTTCATAATAATATCTTGCATGTAGGTAGTAGTAGGTATAGTATTATTTTATTATCTGTGATAAAGGTGACAATTGCCTTTCGTCTTTGATACATTTTTTTAACAAAACATGATCTTTAAAGTGCTAACTATAATATAAGAGTATTTAACTAAACATTAAGTATAAATTAAATATAATGTAAAAGTGATTTTTTGAAGTCGGCTTAAACAATTTAGTTATTATGTAAATAGTAATCATATTATATACGTCGCTGCTATCTGCGGTAACATATTATATGATTTTAAATTGCCACTCGGCGCGGTTACATGTTTTAATATTTCATTTAATCTTTAACTACCTCATAGAAGAATTTTCACACCAATAGTGTAGAGACTATATCACTCGGGAATAATGTTCCTTTGTATTGGCGAAAAAATAATAAATAGATTCGGTTCAGTAGTTTCAGAGATTACTTGGAAAAAACAAATTCACTTACTTGTACTTACAAAGTTTACCTCTTTTTCGTATTAGTACCTACAGAGGTAGATAATCCTGTGAATACACAATACCAAGGAATAATTAATAGAAAGATGTATTTATTAAGTAGTAGCATAAGAATTGTATGAAACTTTTAAACACAAAAAAGCCTTGATGAGAAGTATTTTATATTCATTTATAGCGCTCATTTCAGTTTTTTGTAAACTAAATTAGAAGTTTGCAATTAAAAACACACAAAATTGCATTCGTCGATATCTTTTTTTTGGGGATACACAGAAGTATTAAAATTGGGCAATGGAATCTAAAACAGGAGGGATTTTAATTTTTTATAAACGAATTGTAATTTATAGAGTATTTGTAGATCATTTATGCTTTAATTTTTTCATTAGTATTAAACTCGATTTTTACAGAAAACAATACTTAATAAACATTTACTTAATTTTGAAAATGATTAACGCATTTGACTAGCTTTTAATAATATTTATTCAGGTAAGCTAGGCACTATTTCGAAGAAAAAGCTCTCAACATCGCGACGGAATAGGACATCATATTATTTTTATATTTACCGTTCGAGAAACTTTGATCAACGCGAAAGGAAAATACCGCCTCGAGTTTTCATTAGCGCCGTCAAAGGAGCAAAATATGATTTCTTGTGTGTACGTTTTTTCCTGGCATTTACTTTAAAAAACTTCAGTAAGATTTAGAAATTCATCTAATCTAAAGGGATTTTGCTGTTTTTGTCTGCGTCTGTTAAAAGGTCAATGCCCTTGTCCTATTTTCGTCTAGAAATGACATTTCGGAATTTGGGAGAGATCAAAAAGATCATAACTTTTTTGTACAAAAATCGTACTATTATATTAGGTATATATACTTAATTCATAAATTATAAAGTTCAACTTTTTTTATAAAACTTCTTGATCACTTAAAATCGATATTTTTTGATAACTTAATACAATATCACCGAAAGAAAAAAGCAAAATAATTGTGTAGACTGTAGACAATACATACCTACACCGGTTAGTAACATAATATACATATGAGATAATATAACTGTCCAATAACGCAGAGTGACAAGTAATTTATGCAAAAGAAATACGTGCGTAAAAATAGTATTTTTAGCAATGATTTTTAGCCGTCAACGCAAATAGGGGGGTGTTTCAGTTTGACGTCGATGTCTGCCTGTCTGCAGTGGCCCTGTAGGTGTGTGCCTGTCTGTGGCATCGTAGCTCTCAAAAGGATGGACCGATTTCAATGCGGATTTTTGCATTGGTAAGTCAATTTAGATTTTCAGCTATGGTCAAATTTCATTGAGTATTTGAATCAATAAAACGGGACGTTATTTAGCGTACAATTTCAGTCATTTAATTTTAAATTTGTTATTTTGATATACTTAAGAGTTTTGCTCTTGACTTGACGAATCTAACCACACTTACACTATAAAATCGAAATGACCTATATAATCTATCTATAATAATAAAAAACATAACCTCTCTTCTGATGAAGTCGGTTAATTATTTATTAAAACGGAGCAACTCATTATCTGGATATAATCATGCTCTGCCAATGACAAATCCAATTGGAAAACTTCTAACACAAAGATATTCATTTCCTACAAACGGATGAATCTTTAATTAAAAATCTCATTAGTATTATCGTAAATTAAAACAGTCAATCAATTTTCTTGTTAGATTTTCATTTTTGGAAAATTGCACTTAATGGAGAAAAGAAAATCGATATCCGATTTTCCGAGTTTCATGTTATATTTATATTATATCGTATGCATCGTATGATATTTATACGTATGTATCGAACGTAATAGGATAATTATTATAGTTTGATAAAAAATGTATTTTTGTTATTTTACATTTTCGTTTATTAGGTACGAAATAAAACACTTGTTGCCAATTGTATGCTGTATATATATTACTAGCTTTCCACCCGCGGCTTCGCCCGCGTTTTCAAAGAAAAGCCCGCATAGTTCCCGTTCCCGTGGGATTTCCGGGATAAAACCTATCCTATGTGTTAATCCAAGTTACCCTCTATATGTGTGCTAAATTTCATTGTAATCGGTTCAGTAGTATTTGCGTGAAAGAGTAACACACACACACATATCCTCACAAACTTTCGCATTTATAATATTAGTAGGATTAGATATGTGACGCATAAGTTTTTCTTCATAATGTCGAGTTTTTGCACTAAAGATACTATTTATTTCAATGTCTTTTCTTTTTTCATGTATCAATTGAAGAACCCTAAAAACTAGCGCACTATAAGAAGCTCGGAAATGGATTATAAAATATATGAACATTGAACATAAACAGCAAGCGTGGCTGTAAACTTTTAAGTATCAAGGCGTATCCCTGACTTTTCTGTTTTAATACTGCTTTGTAATTCGGATTATGGTATTAACATTAAATAAATAAATAAATATTTAATTTTCTGACCGGTTGGCTTGGTTGGTAGTGGCCTTGGCTTCCAAGTCAGAGGTCGTGGGTTTGATTCCCACCCGGGGCAAATATTTGTGTGATGAACACAGATGTTTGCTCTGTGTCTGGGTGTTAATTATCTATATAAGTATGTATTTAAAATAATATATGTATGTTTATCAACCATCTGGTTTCCATAACATAAGCGAAAGCTTAGTATGGAATCAGATCGTGCCGTGTACATGTGTGAAATTTATCCTGAAATATTTATTTATTATTTATTTATTTATCATCAACCTGAGAATACAATGAATTTAATACTTACTTATCAGGACATTATGTATTTTAAAACTCCGTACATAAATATACATATATTTAAACCGCTCATTGTATTTAAGTAGAAGGTACTATACATTTTTATATTTCTGTTTATTGTGTTTATTTTCAAGATATTAATACACAAACAAACAGGAAAATAACCCTTAACGATTATGAACTCAATAACAATCAATCACTTGAATATAAAGCCTTTATTAATAAAATTGTTTACGGTTTTCGAACGATGTTTAAAAGCTTAATACTGTAGAAATATTGTTGATGTAGATGTTTACAGTAAGTGATTAAAATACAATTTTAATATAGGAGAATATAACTTTAACTCTAACTTTTGAGGTACGTTATAGAAGATACACAACCACAGGACAGTTCTTTGGCATATTATTATAATATATGATGTTACATATGTATTTTGTAAAATTAAATTGTAAAACTGACATGATTTAAAAGAGCAACTATGGAGTTTCTTGCCGGTTCTTCTCCGTAGATACTGCTTTCCGAATCGGTGTTAAATGTTAAAACTATGTAATGACGTTTCAAAAGTGCTACTTATAGAAGAAGTCTAATTGAATAAATAAATGTTTGAGTTTAAGTTTGAGTTTGATAGTCTAAACATTCCAATGAAAATCAAATCAACAATGCATAAAATACATAAACTAAATAAAAAATGTAATAAATATTAATCATATAGATTATTCACTATTTGTTCGAATTAGTTAAATATTTCTTAAAAACACATTTCTTACATTTCTCATCAAGATTTATTACATAAAAACACAGATTCCATTCAACTTTCTAAGACGTATAAAGTAACTCACCCATAATATTAATATCACAAGCACTCGATATATAAAAAAAAAAACTTTTTCAGTTTTCTGCACGAAAGACGTACACCCCTGTCGAGGGTTGAAACGATACTAACAAATAAGGGTGGCTTCAGTTTTATTCACAGGTGGAACTTCAAATTTAATTTAAGTTTCATTAATTTGTTGACAAGTTTTTATTATCATGAATGCCGGAGTTTAAGAGTGAAGCCTTATAAGTCAAAGTTCTTATTATAATTAACTACTTATTGTGCGCCCGGAAACTCATTTCCGTTATACAACCAAATTAATAAACGTTATTTCAATTAAATGATTTTTAATTATAACTTCACTTTTCATATTTAAATAGTGTGGGACTTGGATACAATATTTTTGTTTAGTTAAACCAACGTCTACTTTCACAATACTCCAAACATTCGGAGTAATTATTTGGCAATGATTAATCATTACATATTGTTCTTTTCATATTAATTTTTCTTATCCACTTTTAAAGTATATTTCCAAGACGATCTGTCTTAGGTATCCTGCCAGAAGTTTTATAAGTTTTCTTTAGAATCAAATTCAGTATCTATGGTCATAATATTCGAGTGGAAATTGCTATACTGAGTCATATTACCTACTAGCTGTGCCCCGCGGTTTCACCCGCATTGCTCCGCTCCTATTAATCTGAGGTTGATGATATATAGCCTATAACCTTCCTCGATAAATGGGCTATCTAGAACCGAAAGAATTTTTCAAATCGGACCAGTAGTTCCTGAGATTAGCGTGTTCAAACAAACAAACTCTTCAGCTTTATAATATTAATAATATATTATTATAATATAGTAAGTAATTAAACTGCAGTTTAAACTTTCCAATATAATAGTAAAAGTTTTTATCGAAATATAACGTTAATTTTAATGCAATACCTTTGGAATTTGCTAATAAGTTCGTAATGATAGTTATCTTTATAATAATAGAGACAGCTTATAACATACTATTAAGGCTTTGTTAATAACAGGGTGTCGTGTTTCAAATAGATCAATGAACGTATCGTAGGGATGTTTATTCTATAAAGGTCTTGCAAGATAAGGAAACTACACGTTTCAAATTTCCTAGAAAAGGTTTAGTTTGATTGCTGATTGCTGAAAATTCATGTATCTTCTACATAATCGGGCAGTTCTTAATGCTATAATAATTTAATAGCAAATGGTAAAAAGGTTTTAATAAAAAGAGCAATAATATGTTTATTATGTATCTCCATTCTTAATAATAAAATGAACTGGATGTGCTAAATGTCTTCGAGAGATTTGAGAGATGTCGAGAAATACTTCATGGGTTCGAAGCCTTTTGAGAACTAAACAGACATGTTACATACTAACCATTCATATTTTTCACACTTATTATACAGTATATAATATATTGTATAGTTGTTGACACTTTTAATTCATTCTACTATCACTACTATTTTAATATTTTTGTTTTGTTATCCGTAAGAAGGAAAGAGTTCAGTGACCCCTCCATTGAGCGGCGAGACATCACAGTGGGGTTGTAGGCTTCAACAACTTATAGCGATATAAGCAACGAATTGTGCAATTTGTGTTATTGAGAATAACTAAAAGTTGCCTATAATCGTGAATTGTAAATAAATATTAGTAGGTATAGCTGGAAAATGAGACTTGTCGTCCTTTGGAATTGGTAAGTGTAGATTCAATTGAACAATGTAATGTCTCTTTAATTATTTCGCAAAGAAAGGAAATAAGATTTAATCAGTTTGAACATCGACTGAAACTCTTACATTTTTTAACTTGTTAAGTCAAGTTGCTCCTTTGTTTGCTGTGACATAAAAAAAATCAAAAACATCTACTTCATTTATGCCATTTAGGAGATGTTACTACAAACACAACTATGTAAACTTTTTCCCTAGAGTCCTGTATCCTTGTATTTACCCATTAAAGGTATTAATTACATCAGTATTGTTACAAACTGTCCCTCAGTACACTAATCGCGAACTCCCTAAAGAGCGATATGGACGTTAGCAATGGACTCTGATCGTAACATCAATCCCATTTATTAAGATTGCGTAATGCGTATATAGTAGTTTTGACCCCACTGACCTAGTTTGGTGATTTAGCTTTTAATGCCTGTCATATGAACGACTGATTTATTTTACACACAACTATGTTTTTACATGCATAATGTATAAAAGCTACCTATGCTATAAGTATAATCCATGATTGGAAAATCATGTTTTAGTTGATGGTAAGTGTGGCCCAAAAATATACCTACCTATATTAATACAACCATTTTTTTGGACATAATTTTACGTTGGGAAATAATAATTTCCAAAAAATAATTTCCATTCCCATTGGAGTTAATATTGATATGTATGTTTAGTCTATTTACTGTTGTATGTGACCAAAATTGTGTTTAAAAAGGTATCCATTGCATAGAAAATAAAAATAAAAGGTTAATGCAAACTTATTTCATCTTCCAAATATAAAGAGTTTTCTCCTGTATATTTTGGATCAGGTAAGAATACGTGATATATCTTCTATTGTTATTCAAACAGGCCACTTCATCTTTTGTTATGCTGTAATCTAAAATATTTTTAAGAAAACACACCAAAGCCGCCGTTCTACTCCATTGAACACCGAACTGTTACAAAAAGGAGAATATCAAAAATGTCGTCGACGTCCCTAAACTTAAATCAGAATGATACAAAACACCAAAAAACGTTTGAGGTCAAAAATATACATTAAAAGAAGACGGTTAATAATTGAGTAAGTAACGTATCTACCTATGCAATGGTGGGAATGTCAACCTTCATATGATACGAATTTGGCTTAGAATATTAATTAATAGATTGTTTGAGTTATTAGACTTGTTACCCAAATACACCCCATTTATTATTCCTTCCTCCAACACTCAAACTCAACTGTCTATACGTATGATTTATAAATAGTATTTTAGTTTATTTTGCAGTTAAAAGCTGTGTTACCTGACTACTTTAAAAATTATGAAACGGTGAAGGAAAACATCGTGAGGAAACCGACAAGTCGAAGAATCAAATTCGACGAAATGTGACATCTTTCTGCACTTGACCAGCGTTGTGGATTATTGCTTATGAACTGAACCCTCATAGGAGGCCCGTGTCCCAGCAGTAGGAACATACTGGGCTGATGATGATGTTGATTATAATAAATGCAGTTACATATTTTGTGAAATTAAATTGTAATACTGACATGATTTAAAAGAGCAACTATGGAGTTTCTTGCCGGTTCTTCTCCATAGATACTGCTTTCCGAATCGGTGGTAAATGTTAAAAATATGTAATGACGATTCAAAAGTGCTTCTATAAAAAGTCTAATTGAATAAATAAATGTTTGAGTTTGAGTTTGAAAGAATAAATGTCGAATAAAATATCTAGATTGATTCTTAACTCAAACACATTTATTAAATGTCCCTAAAAATCGATCCGCAAATACTAGATTATCATGAGTCACAAGCCAAAAATCAATAAGTTAGGTACATAAAAAGATAAAACTTGGCGCCATATTGCTAACGAGGTTAAGATTATTGGTATTTATATTGTGAATCATGATATCATATCTTCGTACCTTGGGTTGGTATTGTAAATTCAATAAATATAGACGATAATACCTGAGTCGGTATTATAGATGAATACCTATAATTCAAGAGTTATTATTAGATGTATTTGGGTTATAAGTTGTAAGTTAGGGCCACAGGTATGTCGGTTTATCTATACTAATATTATAAAGCTGAAGAGTTTGTTTGTTTGTTAGAACGCGCTAATCTCAGGAACTACTGGTTCGATTTGAAAAATTATTTCGGTGTTATATAGCCCATTTATCGAGGAAGGCTATATATCATTAAGCTAAGACCAACAGGAGCGGAGCAATGCGGGTAAAACCGCGAGGCACAGCTAGTTAAATATAATATTCATAGCTATACGTATGATTCATATGAAGGGAAGTCAGAATCAATCTAACAATGAAATCCTGAGTTAAATCGCTGATAACAGATTGATAGTACTTTGAGTCACCTTTAAAAATAACTATCGTTTCACCGTTAGTAATAACGAGCTTACACATTTTGCTAGAAATCAATAAGATTGGTAATAATTTTCAGGTTAAGATTTTCAAACTCGATACGCAAATGAGGAGTTTTTTTTTTATTTTAAACATAATATAGTACAAGTTTCTAAAAAAAAAAATCGTAGCTCCTATAATAATTCAATCGATTCGATAATGATTTTTAACACAAGCCACATGTTTTTGTTCTATATTTTTTTCAAATAAGAGGTCGTACTTATAACAGGGAATTCTTTGAACATAGGTTCCAATACCGTAGTACCAATTTTTTTTATTAATTTTCTTCGCAAAGATTACAATACATCTTTGATATTACAACTGTAATTAACAAGCGTAAAACACATTAAGATACATGTGAATGAATTAAAACAAAGAGTATTATGAAAACAGATACTACGAATAATATTTATGTAATGAATAAATTATTCGTTACTCAAGGAATTTACTTAACAAGCTGTTGTTAACAAACTCTTCAATCTTCTATTTAATTTTGCTAAAATAACAATCTCAAGAGTTTACTGTTTAAATATTAGTAAACAGTTATCATCAAAATACAGATCAAGGATTAGTTAAATTAAACACAAACGACAATAAATAAAATTATTTTGAAAATAATTAATCAATAAATCCATCACTGGAAGATATCGCATTTCGTATTTCCTATGTCTTACTTTTAAGTTTTTATACAGAATAGGTCTTCATAATTTTATTGGCTTTATCTTCATTCAGTCATTATTCTTTTACAATATTGTACTCAGCGTCTTCCGGGAATTGGAAGAATTACTTATTTACAAATAAAACTCCCCTTAAATACTTGCTATAGAAGAGATTTTATGTGTACAATGTACATGTACTCATATTAATGAGATACAATATTACTAAGGACCTACAATATCCATCTTCATACTCAAGCATTTATTTATTCAACAAGGCTTCTATAAATTCATTTGAAATGTCAAAATACATAATCATGTGCCACCGGAAAGCAAACTCCACACAGAAAAGCCAGGAAGAACTCTATAGTTGCTCTTCTAAACATTATAAATCTAGTTCTGTGGGCGAGAAATGTTCGATCATTCGCGGATACAAGTGACATTTTCGAACCATGAACGCATCAGCTCATTAAATCTTTATATTAGGAGCTATCTTATCCTTCAGATTTACCACAACATTAAGGCGGCTCCACATGCCGTGAATCTCAGTGAACAGTTGTGAAGGTAAATGTGGATGGTTTTCGCGATGTTCATGCGCGTTCGCGTCTGTTCTCCGATCAGAGTCGGTAGCGACGTAGCGTGTCCCACGATAAGCCTCCTTCACGCAGTGTTTACACGTAAACATAGAACCCTATATAGTAGTAGTAATATTGTGATTTTAGCAGCAGTTTCTAGGTTTCTAGGTAGTGAAATGTCACTCATATTTAACGGCGGGTTTCACGAACGACTGCGAGCATCCTGTGAATGTGGAAGGTACAACTTTTGCTGTGATTTTACAGCGCGAATTTGCGAGTGAATTCACGGCACTAATGTGGAGCCACCTTATTTTTTGTATTAATGTAACGTCAAGCACGAATTAATACGGGAAACGGATTCTCAAGATTAGAGGAGTGACGTCATCAACATTCTTCGATGGTTAGTGTGGGTATGGGTTGATCGAACAATAAATTGAGTCGTTAAATAATTTCTTTTACTTTGTAGGTTGCATTCCTGGGAAGATTCATCGTGTTTTTTTTTTATGTAGGCCGTTAACGGAGTAAGGAATTTTATATAATTTAAATGACTTAAAAATATCCTAATTTTTTTGAGGTTCTGCTTTTGTCTGTATTGTGTATGTTCATCTGTATTTTCAGTAGTTGTGAAACGATTAGTAATCATTTTAAATATTTTAATTTTATATATTGCATATAGTTGCTTTCTAAATACTGTGTATTTTTTCAAAGAATAGAAAAAACGCGATTACGGGGCGAGATTCGACGCACGTCGTTTGCCAAAAAATTACATTAGGTATATAAAAATTTAACAAATCATTTATATTTCGAAAGATGTTCCAAGTTGGTCTCATTAGACTTCTAATTAACTTACTAACAATGTAATTAAATCTAATTCAATTTAGACCCACTTCCCGAATTTCCTATTGAGCTAAAATTTTGTATACTATTATGTAACAATACAATACATTAATCGGAATTAGCTATAACTTTAAGACGAAGTGGTAAGTTAAGAAGCGTAAAATATGGCGACAGAGGTGTCTTTGAAACAGTTTTTTGGTATCAAACTCTTAATTCTATGGAATGATATTCCTACCATCGTAAAGATGAAGATATGCCTTGTATTGTCATACACGTGGAAACACGATTAGAGTAATTTGCCTCGATAGAAAAAAATCCTGAAAATCGTTAAAAATCGTGAATTTGTTACAATTTTACAATTTTACGGCGATTGTAAGGGAAGAACAAGTATAAAATCTATATTTTCATAAACTGTACGTCAAATCCTATATGGTAGTACAGAGGGTTTTTCTAAAAAAGAAGCTTTTTTTTTATTATTAAGTAAAACATACAGCGCTCGCGCCTACGATGCACAAGTAGCTGTCTCAGACGGCCACGAGCCCTCGTCGCGAGTAGACACGTCCTGCATCGTCGCGCTCGCCACTCTGTGCGTGTATATGTATATCAATCACGCCGACAAAGTGCAAAAATAAAAATAGGAGAAAACATTTTTATTAGGGTACCTCCCCTACACGTAAAGAGGGGAGTGATTTTTTTTTTAATTTTTACCCTAACGTGTGATGTATTGTTGGATAGGTATCAAAAAATTAATAGGGGTTTGCTAAGATCATTTTTTGATAATATCAATATTTTCGGAAATAATCGCGCCGAAAGGAAAAAACAAAGCGTCCCCCCCCCCTCTAACTTTTGAACCAATGATTTAAAAAATCTGAAAAAAATCTCATAAGTAGGACTTTATGTAAACTTTCTAGGAAAATTATTTTGAACTAGATTGGTTGAACAGTTTTTGAAAAATTTCAGGTTTTAGGTTTTTTCTCGAAGGTTAGTTTTTTTCCACAAATACGATCTGTCGGTCATCTCTGTGGTAGGGACACTTATTGTTACAGGCTAGAAACTACGGAACCCTACACTGAGCGTGGCCCGACACGCTCTTGGCCGGTTTTTTATTATCTTTTCATAATCTTGGTAGAAAGTAAAAATATCTGAAAAATAAATTTCGTCTTTTTAGTTTTTTACTTTTTGAGATATTCATAGACAAAATGCGCCTGAAGTTTTTCATATACTTTGCTAGCTGCAGCTCGCGGCTTCCCCCGCGTGGATGTCTGACATCGCAATATCATAACAGAGTTTTACAACAAAGACGCTTCCCGAAGAGGATTGCTAATAAGGGTCACTGTACACTTGACCAAGTATCGGTATCACCTCGTATCGATTACTATCGATACAATTTATTGTTTTCTTAGTACCTATGAATATAAATGCTAATAAGGGTCACCGTACACCGGGTGTCGGCATTGACTTCTATCGGTATAATTTTTATTAATATTATTGGGAACGATAATAAGGGTAGGTACCTAACCTGAATATTTTTTTAGTGTGATTTGAATACATATTTGGAGGTTACTTACATTTGATAGATTAAAATAATATAGAAGACTTACTATTTTACAGATTACGAGCATTGGTTGGACAAACAAATATAACAGAATTGCGTTCAGTGAGTCCTGTTCAAGTGCCATAGCTACGTCTAGTGTAAATTTATCAGCGTAAGGAATTCATTTATCAAATCATAAGGGAGTAACTAATTATGACCAACGTGCTTTTTAAAGATATAATAGTATATACTTATATTGCAGAACTCAATTTTCACTTGACCAATGTACATCAATGGAGTGTTTGGAGATTCTCAACAAATACAATTCCTTCTGCAGTTGAGAAAGATTTATTGATTTCATTCCATTCTTATCCCTTTATTCAACCTTTTTCATTTACAGAAAAAAAAAGTGGTTGGGAAATCTGTCTAATTAATACATACTATTATTTTAGGATGGTACGAACTTTACTGTGTTACTAGTAAGTAAGTAACTGTTTCAGTATTGGCATCAATACAGGAAAATACCGATATCAATACTTATAAAATATAAAAAATATAATAATCTAGCTGACCCGAATAACTTTGTTTCGCGTAATAGTCAATAAATAAACAGATTTTAAAATTAATTCAAAATATTATACCGTTTTTAAATGTTTTCCTGGTACTTGATACCCGGTCAAATGTACATTACCCGTAAATGAGTATCGATACACAACAATACCGATATCACCGATATCCAGTCAAGTGAACGTTGACCCTAAATTGTTATCGATGCATAGTATTACCCATACCGAGTCAAATGCACGTTGACATATTTTTAGTCAACTTATACTGTTGAAAAATAAAGTGGTATCCATAAAGACAATACCGATAGCCGTTCAAGTGTACAGTGATCCTTATCAGTATTTCTATTCATACTAAGAAAACAATAAATGGTAACGATACAAGATAATTACCGATGCCTACTAGTACCCGGTCAAGTGTGCGGACGTGCCTATTAGATTTCTGGTAGCAAAAGTTTAAAAGTACTATCAGGTCCGCGAACAACAAGAGCGGGGGGAAGACGGTTGCCCCGCGCATGCTCCCGCCGTACTTCATACCTCACCCCCTCATAAACGCCGTGAACGCGTTCCCACTTCGTGTTAATGAAGGGATTTGCATTGTTCAATAGTCTACAAATAAACTTCATTCGTCTGAATTGTTCATCTGTGATTAGAATTTAGTTAAATATTATATGAAATTTAATGATGAAGATGTTTTATTAAAGCTTCTTTTAGATATTATATTTCCAATTGAAAACGATATAAAAAGGACGTAATAATTCTATATACCAAGGGTTTTATATAAATTGAAATTCTGTCTGGCATTGTGATCCTCATCCACCTACATCAGCAATTTTCCTTATATTTTTTTAGAAAGATATAGGAGTAATAGAAAAAGAAGGAAATGTATAAGTTACATTTGGTAATAATATTACAGTATATTAAAATTTTTACTTGTTCTGAGTATAAACATATGGGCAATTCGTCATTGGTCGGTTCCTTAGAGTACCTAGGTGTATTATATTTGTTTATAAGAAGTAAAAGCTTTGAAAGAAAATTAAATTTATTAAAAAGTAAACAGCTAAAGCTCCGTATTCATGGTAAGCATTTATTTAGCAACAAAAATAAAGCGAAATGTTGAGTAATTGCTGTCATTATGTTGCTGGCCACTCTTCATTCTTTCAGCATGCTGAAATGGCGCCGGAGTCGTCGATATATAAAAAAATTCCAGCCAAATTTTGGACTGACTTTTATTCTTTAGCATTGCGTATTAAAAAGTTTAGGCGATAATTAATATCCAGAGCATTTATAAAGTTGATTGAGCATGCCTACATTATGTTAATGCAACCCTATATTATGTTCGATATTTTTCGTTTCATGTATGTGGTGTAGTTTTGTTTATAAAAAGTTAAGTATGTACGAGAACAATGCTGTTAAAACCTTGACTCATAAATGATGTAAACAATTGGGTTTTTCATATTTTCCGTAGAAATTCAGATGCAAACGGGTCACTGTCTAGTCAGAGTCTAGTGACAAAGAAAACCATCAAAAACCGCAACTCTGACAAATTATAATGTTTAACTAACGCTCGCCCCGGCTCTACCCGTGATAAAATCTAAAAAAATGTAGCAAAGCACCCCATGATCTCTTAAGGCAGTATAAAAATTACAGCGTTAAAAATACATAGCTACAAGTCGTCGAGTTTCACTTTAAAAATTTAGTAGGTAAGTAGGTAATGCTAATTGATTTAAGCTAAAGAGGGTTTGGCCAGCTAGTACGTATTAAAATAAGGAGGCGTGTTAAATAATATATTGATATCGTTACAACTAATAAGTAAAAGCTATGAAAATATGTATCTTTGAAATAAATGTCTCTCTAAACCTCAAATATACTTGAGACTCAATCCCATAGCACAAATATACCAATAATGTGTATATTACAGAAATTTAAATCCTTCGTATAACCTTAAATATGATCTTTTTTTCAAACAGTGCAATATCAGTTGCCATAAAATGTATGAAGACCATCTTTAAAAATTTACCCTCCATAAAAGTAACGAATCCAAGAAGTTATCATTTGTCTCAATTAATTCAATCAAGGTTCCCAATTTTCCTTACGTAAGTAGGTATATGTACTATAGGGATCAGTGTTCGATACTCCTACGGGAACACTCATAGCGCTAAAACTTGTCATATGGTCCATTGAAAAGTTACATTTGGGGTTGCATTTTTTAGAGGACGCAATTTTATTTTTTTGATGTGTAGGGGTGGTCAGTGTGAAGCTATCACCAAGTTTGTGGGGTCGCCACCCTTGTCCCACGGCCGCCATCTTGAAAATAGCGGTTGATATGGTTTTTACGATATATCTCTTAAACTATTTATTTGATAAAAAAAATTTGTTTACATTATTTGTTGCAAATTAAATACTCTACAACTTTGATCCTGCAACTTTTTGTCGTAGAACTATAAATAAAAAAGTTGTAAGCGAAAATGTTCAGAAATTAGAGATATTTATATTTCTCAATAAAACTTTTTTTTATAATTTTACGTAGAAATGATATTTGACCATTTTTGTAGATTGTTTTTCGAGGAACAACTTTTATATACAACATTTTTTCATTAATTAAATAGCTAAGGTTTTACAGCGCTCCGAAGTGAGTACTAATTTTCAGTACTCTGAACTATACAGTATACTTATATTATGTGTGTACTAATAATAATTTGTCATCAGTAATGGTTTTTTTTGTTATTATAATATTTTTAATAATTAATTTTGCAATATCACTAATAATTAATTATTGAATCTTTTCCCCACCACCCAGGAGGTAGAGTCTGGAAGCGCGACTTTTTTTTACGTCGAAAAGCAGGTCTGAAATGTTCTGCAGTGTGCTTCTATTGTTCTGGAGTATGAGAAAAGAGCCAATAGCCAATATATGTATAGTTAAGAGTACTGAAAAATAGTACTCACTTCAGAGCGCTGTAAAACCTTAGTTATTGACGTTATGAAAAAATGTTGTACATAAAAGTTGTTCCTCGAAAAACAATCTACAAAAATGGTCTGATATCATTTCTTCGTAAAATGATAAAAAAAAGTTTTATTGAAAAATATAAATGGCTCTAATTTCTGAACATTTTCGCTTATAACTTTTTTATTTATAGTTCTACGACTAAAAGTTACTACACCAAAGTTGTAGAGAATTTAATTTGCAACAAATAATGTTAACGATATTTTTTTATCAGTTAAATAGTTTAAGAGATATATCGTAAAAACCATTTCAACCGCTATTTTCAAGATGGCGGCCGTGGGACAAGGGTGGCGACCCCACAAACTTGGTTTTAGCTTCACACTGACCCCCCCTACACATCAAAAAAACAAAATTGCGTCCTCTAAAAAATGCAAGGTTAGGGCTAAAAAATGTAACATTTCAATGGATCAATAATATAATGACACCTAAATCGAATTGACCATATTATGTTATCGTGGATCTTACACTGGTGAGTCATTATATATATTATAAATTATCACCACACACCTGCCTCCGCTCAGTCGAAAGGTGACTGCCGCAAGATGAAGTTCATATACTTAATATTCATTTTGTTCATTCTGAGTGCGTATTGCAGAACTATTATTGATAAAAGTGAGGTTTTAAGTCAAAATAGTGTTAGAGTAAGGACGAAACGTAGTGTTATTGTTGATTATAAATGTCCTGTGGGATATATAAAAGTGTCACCACGTTTGATGATATGTGTGCCGTGTCAACAGTAAGTATTTCAATGTGTGTGTGTGTGTGGTGATTGCCATTTAGTTGCGGTAAATATTATGATGCTATAATTGGCCATAGTTTTTTTGTATTTTATGTTATGATTCTTTTAAATTAATTCATTTTAAAGGTCATTTGTATTTTGATTTGGTTTCTGTTGTTGTTTTCAAAGGATCGTCGTGAATTTTTGTAGATAGAATTGTAACGTGTTAAAATAAAATACTGGATTAATCAATTTAATATAAAACAACCTCCCCCACATTAAATTAGGATTTAGCAAAATGCAATACATTGAATAAAGCATATAATTTTGTGAATAAACCTCCTCCTACTATCCTTAGCTACTAGGTATTAAGTATTCTGTGCCTACCTACCTATACGATGAAATAAAATTGACGGCATGCATTAAATTGTATTTATTTATTTACCTACATATCTACAACTGTTTTAAAAATAAATTTTACTGCATTTTGAGATAGTGTTTACAGTAAAAGAAAAAAAACACTATGTATTGCTAAATCGTAATCCAACATATCTTATTTTTTAGTTATACCTATACTTATTCCGTGAATTCTAATATTATTCTGATTTGGAACGATTAGCATATTGGAAAATCTAGTATAATATTTTTAGCGACTGGTTTTGAATTTTAGGTTTGAATATATTCAAGGTCATTGGTATTTTGATTGGGAAATGTAAATTTATTTAAAAATGTATATTTCATTGGAAGCTTATTGAAGTATTTTCGATTAATTTGCAAGTTCTTAGCTAATAAATTAATAAACATTCAGAAATGAGTAACAAAGTTTACCAAATATTATGCCATTTCCTAGTGATATAAAATGTTGTGCAAAGGTCACTGACTATTCAAGCTTTTGACTTTTGGGTTCATAACAATATGTAGGAATTTAAAATTAATACAGAAATACATATTTTAAATACCTAAATAGTCAAGCGAATCTTTGCCAAGTTATAATAAACTTTATGCCCGATGAATATATTTTATTTATTTACAACTAAAATTATGTTGTAGAGCAGACACTTTTATCTATTGAATCAATAGAAATTAAGGCGACCAGCTAATTCATAATATTCTTATCTGATAGTTCTATAAAATACATAATACACCTACCTACCTATAGGTATAATATATAAGAACTTCAAAACATTGACCACAAAAGGTAAGAATTATGTAAACCTCAGTAATGAATTAAGTCGTGACCGTGAGTCACTTGTTAAACATTGACTTAATTGTAAAAAAATGGATTAGTCACACAAATATTACCTAACTATGATCTTTATGGTTTTATGCGGATTATTAATAATACAAAATAGGTAATTGAGGTCGCGAAATATTCGTATGCAACATAGCAAATCTTATCATAAGGAACTGATAAACAGTTCGATATTTCACATGGACATAAAATAAGCCCAGGCTCTTTTGACTTTATATTACAGTATTCTTCCAGGAATCAAATCCAATTGTCGAGAGATAATCAAAATCAGTAAATAGTGCATAAAATGCTATGAGTCGAAGCAGTTTTACACTAGCTGCAGCCCTATACATCATCCTTGTTTGTTTGTTGAAATGACCGATACCTCATACGGAGTAAGAAGGCTTCAACAAATGACGCATAATATGTACTAACTAACATATTATTATAATTTATTTCACACATAATTTGTTTTCAAGAATCGATAACGTATTTATGAAATATTGCTTGCCATAAGTAAGTTTTTATAATAAAATTCAGTGTGTTGTTTAGATATTAATAACATTTGGAGATGTCTTCTTAAGGCAGGGGTTTCTTAAAAAACATCGTAGTATATTTATGCTATTGAATACTTACTGTTTAGTCACTACATAGTATAAAACAAAGTCGCTTTCTCTGTCCCTATGTCCCTATGTCCCTATGTATGCTTAAATCTTTAAAACTACGCAACGGATTTTGATGCGGTTTTTTTAATAGATAGAGTGATTCAAGAGGAAGGTTTTAGTATATAATTTATTATGTTTTAGACAAAACGGGCGAAGCCGCGGGCGGAAAGCTAGTTTTCACTAAAAATATAAATGTCAAAATAAGAGGTCAATAATTATGAGAACAAAAAATAACAACTTTAACAGCTGTTCAATGAATTTATACTCTGTGTTGTTACCTCTTGATGGAACTGAATTTTAATGTAGTGTCCAATGATTTGTCAAACAAATATTTAATTTTTAAGTACTTCTCATAAGAAGTAGGTCCGTTATGTAGTTGTATCTTACTTTGCGGTCAAACCTGCTTGTGACTCATTCGATGAATTTGTATGAAGTGTAACCTACATGGTGCATTTCTATTTGTAGAAAAGTACTTTTATTGTACTTATTTAGTCATACTTTTGTTTCAAAAAGCACAACATAACTTGCATAATTGGTTAAAAACGTTAAACAGAATCATGAATAATTCGGATGAACTAATGAAAAAAACGGGTTAGCAAGAAAATAATAATTGCTTAGGACTTAGGTAATTAAGTATTAACTTATTGAAACTTACATAAAGTTTTATGGAAAAAAGTTTTGTTCAAAAAAGCTTTCATGCTTACAATTTCCTTATTATAATTTCGGCCAAGTATAATGAAAGTAAAAGGCATTCTTGATTACTTCTTGGAACAGAAGTCAGTGCATTAAATGTTCCTGTGGCCGTTATTTGAACTAAATTATAAATCAGGATATAGAAAAGAAAAAAAAGACCTATTTTCCCTAATAAGTTGACCAGTGAAACAAATTCATAAATAACAACAGTTTCTCTAAATAAAACATCATAAGCGTGAATATTTTGTTTTACTGTTACTGTAATATGATGAGTGATGACTGTTATTATAATTGTGAAAGTATTTCTATCTGTCTTATTACACTTTCACACTCAAACCACTGAACTCATTTTGATGAAATTTGGTACAACGATAAAACTATACGGGTAAGGAAATACTTTTTGGATTTCAAATTGAGTAAGCCGGTTGAAAAGATGATTGTTTATATATTTCAATCGCGTTTCAATAAAATGTGACACAAATGTGACTCATACAAAACAAAAATTTAATAAATTCTTACAAAATGCAGTCAATAATTCTGGTTTCGATCTTGTAACATCGGTATATAACCTACACCGTTATTTATGAGAAAAGGTTTTACTGATCTGATTTTGTACGATATTTTGAAGGGACATTAAAATTGTTAGCATGTTAACAAAATGACATACATTTTTTATTAGTGACTAATAATAATAAATAATTCTTCCTGTTTTTGTGAATTCAACAGAGCCTAATTTAAAATGACTCAATTTTTATACCAGCCTAATTAAAAAAAAAATGATTTAATTTTTTTATGTCTTTTATTATCAGTTTAATGAAAAAACTTCACGTTTCTCAAACTTTAAATGTTTATTTAAATTCTTTTTACGGCCTAATAATATAATTCTACAGTCTGTTGCCATTTCTTGGTTAATTTTGTAAACATTGCAGACAATAGTTTATTAAATTACGTAGGTATAAGGTATGTTTGTAAATATCTCAATTATTATTGTGTCACATTGTAGACTAAACTTCCATTATACTCGAATTTGATCATTCAGTTCGTAATTTAAGTTAATTATCCATTGTCTATGTTTTATAGACATGTGGGTGTTGTCTTTAGAACAGATATTTCGTATAAGTACTTCAATGCAATTTATGAAGTTAGATTTATAGTGAACTAGCTTCCCGCCCGCGGTTCGGCCGCGTTTTCAAAGAAATACCCGCATAGTTCCCGTTCCCGTGGGATTTCCGAGATCCTATCCTATGTGTTAATCCAACTTCCAAGTTATCCCCTATATGTGTGCAAAATTTCATTGTAAACGGTTCAGTACTAAGTATTTGCGTGAAAGAGTAACAAACATACATATAATGATGAATGTATGTGTACATACACAAACAAACAAGCTAGATATATTGATATGATGTTTGTTTAAATAATGTGTAATAATAAACATATATGTATTGATATTTTTAACACTATAAAATGCTGAAATTTTATAAATTCTGCATCTGATTGTACCTACGTAAAAAAATATTCACTTCTTATTACTAGCATAGTTTTATATTATTATCTGTGATATTACTTTCTGATACAAAAGTCGTGAAAGGAGCATTTGCTGTCCCTGTTTTTACTTTCACTATTGCTGACTCATTTAAAACATTAAATTTATCATAAAGCAAATATAATATTTTTCATTTGCAACAGGATTTACAATCACTATTGATAGTTAGCCTTACTCACATAATAGATTATCTATATCCTGAAGTCTATATGTAGGTAATTAATTTCTACCTACATCATTTATCGAATTGTCGAACTAATGAAGGTTGTTGTAAAAAAACTCGAAGTACCTATTCAATCGACTTCAAAAAAGGAGGTTCTCAATTGGAGGTTTTATTTCACTTTGCTACCTCAGAACATCTGCCTAGGCCCGAGATGAACCGATATTAATGATTTTTTTTATTTGAAAGCTAGTGCCTGCGTGTAGTCCTGTTTAAAATTTAAATTTGGTCAAGTTCTCACAATTTTTAATTTAATTTAAAAAAATAATAATGTTAAAATCTATAATCGTTTCCATAATAATATTGCAGTAGCTCATAAATATTCATACTTAGAAAGTAGGATTAAACTCAGATGTCGCATCTCATAACTTGTTTACTGGTTCTAGGCTTCTGAGAAATGAAGGCATCGACTGACATTTCGAAGTTATTTTGTTCTAAAATAAGCATAAAGAAACCTTATTTATATAACCTTTATTTTGTAGTTAATTGGGGACTAGGTAATGAAGGGCTATAAAATATTTAATAGTGTAATAATATCATCATGCGTTTTATAAGGATAAAAACTAGCAAGCAAGGCTTCATTCTTATAATAGTTGTTAATAAGAAATAGACGTAATAATAGCATAAGGCATAACACTCTTTTATCTAAGAAAGTAACAGAATAGATAGAACATAATATAAACTACGTTAAGCAACTAGATGTTATTCAATTGTTTTCCATATACACAAAATTTTAGTCAGGTGTGTTCTATACAAAATAGCATTATCCATATAAAACAAACACTCCTACGTCAAATACACGCAAATAAATGACTATACAAAATATATTGTTGTAAAGTATAGATCGTAAAGTAAAGAAAACATCGTAAATTAAAATAAAACAGAAAGTAAACGTCATTAATCTAAAACAAATATTGCCACTTGTTTCTTATCAGTTTAGACAATGATAACAATGCACCGAGTTTTATATACGCATTATTATTAAAACTAGTTTTTTACGTGGCCTTTGAAGTTAGTTTCACCCGCCTTCGCTTCGCTTCCGTGAAAATGAAAAGAAAATTTCTTCAAACAATCACATCTTCAAAGTTTGAAGAAAGCTTTTGAATAAATATAATCTGCAGTTTTAAAATAATTGAAATGGGAGAAAATTGTAACATGTTGACTTTACATAATTAGGTCTATGTTGTCTATGTCCATTCCATCTGACTCCAACTTTCCAGGGTGTGTCCGTGCCGATAACCAACCACCACGAGCTTCTTGGCATCACCTTGACGCCTACTCTGAACTTTGGTTCGTATATAGAATCCAAAGCCCAAGTAGCCTCAAAAAAGCTTGGAATTCTGGCGAAGGTGAGACAGTATTTCAGCCCGGGACAGCTGCTCAACCTTTATCAAGCAAAAGTCCGATCGTGCATGGAGTACTGCTCTCACCTCTGGGACGGTTCCGCCAAGTACCAGCTGGAGGCGCTTGAGGCGATACAGAGGCGTGCCAAGAGGCTAATAAACGACGATGAGCTAGTAGGCAAAAAACTCCAGAGCCTCGCCCACCGTCGCAGAGTGGCAAGTTTATCGGTTTTTTATCGGATACACTTTGGTGAGTGCGCTGCGGAATTGCACGATTTAATTCCGCCATCCCCTTTTTTCCATCGATCGTCGAGGCGCACAGACTCTAGGCATCGCCATATGGTGGACGTTCCATGTACCCGGACAAAGCGGTTCGGATCGACATTCTTCATTCGAACCGCGAGGGACTGGAACATGCTTCCTGAGTATGTGTTCCCCGACGAGTACAATATGGGGGTCTTCAAGCGAGGAGTGAACGGGTACCTTCTAGGGAAGCGCGCTCCATCTTAGGCCACATCTTAGCTTACCACCAGGCGAAATCGTGGTCAAGCGCTTCCCTATCATATAATAAAAAAAAATAAAAAAATGTAAATATACAATCTTTAATAAAAATGTCAATCCAAAATATGTTCCTGTTATATCTTAGCTTAGTCTTTTAAGAATATATTGAAATTAACTTGCGAAGATCAAGATTTATCACAACATTCTTCATTCAACAATTTCCACAAATACCTAATAGTCTGATATGAATATCATTCGAAATATTGCTTAACTAAAAAAATGTCTAGGCTTTTTATTATATTTCTGTTTATTAACCGACTTAAAAAAAGGAGGAGGTTATCAATTCGGCCGGTATATTTTTTTTATATATGTATACGTACACCGATTATGCCGAGGTTTCTGAACCGATTTATGTGATTCTTTTTTGTTTGATGCGGAATGGTTTCGAATTGGTCCCATAAGAATTTGATTCGTATAGGCCCAGTAGTTTTTATTTTATGAGCATTTTTTTTACTCTTTAACACATTGTAAGAATTGCTTTTCATTTTGTGCGAGTCAACATTGCAGTTTGCAAACAAGATTATTGACCTTCTGATTTGAGAGGCGCGACAAGGTGCTATAAAATTTATTACTAAATTATAGCAGTATTTAGTGTTCTTATAACAACGTTAAATGTCATGTTTTGTTACAATAAAAATAAAAAAATATATTTTTAAACTACATAAGGTATTAAATGATATGCGTTCAAAAATCGTACCTACAACATACCTTTTAATTAAAAATAGTTTAAGTTGTGAAAAGTATTTCTATATTATATTTTATCGATTCTAATGAACAAGACGGCAAATCATTATTTTCTCAGAACAAGTAAAGTACAATGTTATTATCTTTAACAATTGAGTAATAAATAATAATTGCCGTCAATTTCATGTTCCTACAATATTTAATTATTTTACAGTTTTACATGATGAACATAAATGACATTGATTTTCAATTAGCAACTAATTATTTACACATTCATTATTTTATATACTGAGATACATTTTATAAATAGTAAAATGGACTCCTGGTAATAATTTTTTCCAAACATATTTTAAATAACATTCTAATTAAATTTACTTTTTTTTATTTTCAGGCTCAAAGGCAGTTTGTGCTAAAATATTGCTCAATGAAGAGGAACCACGTGGGACTGAAAATTATATTACTATTATATTTATAGTTTAATATAAATATGGCGGTCTGGATGCAGGAGATACCCGCCTATTTAAATAAAACAGGCATTTATCTATAGTTGATAATTTGAGATGATTTTCAATCTTCATGTAACAAGAAGATAATGAACTTGCTATCCATCTCTTTCTTTTTTATTGAATGACATGAGATAGCATGTGTGTAGTTTTAATTCTTGTTTGAAGATTGAAATTGCAAACGATTGGGTCATATAAAGAAAACGTGATTTTTGTAACGTTTTAAGTCAAAATACTATAAATGTATTGTAATTTGCCTACTATGTATTTATTTAACACTAATTATTATATAAAAGGTTTAGTAGCTCGCTATTTTTGCCATATTTAGATACTTATAGGTATCTATAGAGATAAAATAGTTAATTTATTGGTCACATCATGTCCACAAATTTTAAAAATTATAGTCATCGCAGTATATTATATGAATCACGTAAGATGTCAATTTTTTTGTATTTTCTAAGTATAAGCGACATAATATCTACAGATAAAAAATAATGTAGCATCATACAATGTATGGACCCATAAAATTGTTACAAAAAAGCTTTTGATTTTTTCAGTCGAAAATCTGATGTTTTAACTGAATAATTTCTTGCCTCTTTAAAGAATTTGTATAAAAATATAATTTTTGAGAATAGATCAGTTAGTAACCAAAGAAGTAAAACATCACATTTCTATGTTAAAATTCCTACTTTAGTAAATATTTAAACTTTTTTTGTAAATTATGATAATATAGGAAATTGTGTTAGATTTAACACTGAATAAAGAAAATATACTTTTTGTATAATGCATTGTGTGTTTTATTAATTACATCGGACCAAGGTCAATGTTTTGATTATGTATTTATTATGTTAATGTCACCAATCGGATTATCCGGCTTAAATTGGATAAATTGGCAAGCAAAATATATCAATGCATAATGATGTTTTTTTCTTTTTTTGTGCTTTTGTCTTTAACTCTTAAACTACTTCACCGATTTGAGTTTTATTTATCAGCAGATGGCTATTTTTCGTAAAGTCTTTCGATAAAAATTGGCCCAGAACAGCTGAACCGATTTCGTTAATTATTTTTATAAAATATGCTTTGAAGTACGAGGATAGTTCTTATGAAGAGAAAACGTAAACGTGTACCACGGGCGAAGCCGGGGCGGAGCACTAGTTGTTAATATAAATGAGTTGAATGGGTTTGTATCATGTAAGTATAGTTAGCGCACTCATGTCATTGTCACCTTACGAATACTCACATTGTCCTTTATCAAATTATGACAAAGTATGAATAAGGTATTCTTGACTAATTTTAGTCACCTGAGGCGATCATCCATCAATCATATTACTCACTTATGACTAAATGGAAAAAAGTCGATTAGGATTTGTCGTTGACTATCTTGAGCGTATTTAGATTGACGTTATATTATTCTTTTTTTACCTATATAATAAAAATGAATCGCTAAATGTGTTCGTAAAGGCAAAACTTAGAACGGCTGAACCGATTTCGTTATTTCTAATGTTCCTTGAAGTACGAGGATGTTTCTAGGAGAGAAAACGTAAACATGTATCACGGGTGAAGCCGGGGCAGACCGCTAGGTTTTATAAAAAGTGGTATGTCACAAGATTTTAATAAAACAGATATTTGGTTTAGGTAATCGCCATTTTGGTATCTGAATTGTGAGTGACTAAGACGAGACGATAAACGACACATGTTTTATTGAAGTTAATTTCTATGAAAATAATTAAATTGTAAATTAGGTATCAAATTCATTTCAGAGTAACGGAAGTTAGGTGGGTAAATAAAATAAACTGTATAATTTGTTAACTTATGTTTTATACGACTTAAGTCTAGTAGTTAGTTACTTATAATAATAATTAGTACAGATCATTGTCTTTCCATACCTACATCATCAATCATTGGTAAAACATAGATACTGAAATTATTATCTTATCATTAAATATTAATTTTAATGTCTAACTAGTTAATTACATCAATTGAATCTTATAAATGTGGCTAGGTTTCCTTCTTAACAATAATAATTTAACAAACAATATCATTATGATTCATCGTATTGATAACACAAGAGAAAAGCTACTTTTATAATATTTGTAAAAACTTAAGTAATTTTTATGTAATTTATACAACTATTAGAAGGTTAATATCTAGATTTGAATTGTCAATCCTAAGGCTTCATTTATTATTCAACCAAAACAATAAACAACATATTAATAACTAATAATACTACAAACCTACTAAGTATAGCTTATTCAATTTACAAAAAAATACAAAAAAGATTGGGCTATAAAGCTCATTTGCTAATGAGTGTGGAGAATATTTTAGTTAAATTATCAAACATAATATATGGCTCCTCATTTCATACGGACGCAACACAAATTGAACCAAATATTTTAAAGCAAATTACAAGTATTACCTCATATATCTGAATCAGTAAATGTAAAGTTTTATTGAACAGGAAAATTAAAGAGTGTTTACAATTTGAAAAATAATTGATATTCTGTGAGTCTTCATCCTTCAATTACTATAGTTTCACAAGTGCGTTAAGGTCACAAAGATACCTACTGAAGTTACTTTGTTTAAATACATTTAGGTAAAGAAAACGATTCTCACACTTATTTAACAATATTGTTTATGTCGTGGCCATATCGTAGATTTGCTCATTTCATGAAATGATCGATCATTTCGTGAAATGGTCGCATTTCATGAAATGGTTGAATGTCTATTGGCCACATCATGATGTGGTTTGAGCAGATCAATGATAAGAAATCGTTTCTCGATATGGCCAACTAAACGCGCGGTCTTTTCATGAAATGATCAAAATTATTTGATCATATCGTAAAATAGTTACATTAATTATTATTGGTAGAGGCGCTGCAAGCGCTGTGTTTATATGATAAGATGGCGGCCGCTGGCGAAAATTTAATTATTCGCAGTCATAGCAAAGAATTTACGACGAAGAGGTTCGCGATTCGCTTCTGGCACTCGCCGGCCGCTGCCGCGGCACGCTCGCTTTGCTCGCTCGGCTCGTGCGTTGTTTATTAAAGTCTAACCTAACCTTACCTAACTGTTTTCTATTGCAAAAACCATTCGCTTCTGGCATTCGCCGGCCACTACCACGGCACTAACTTAAATGACAATAAACAAGTTCTTGAAATATTCTGAATTTTTTAATGTTTTACGGACCCTCTATATTTTATACGATCTGGCCAAATGTGGATGACCAAATCGTGAAACGTTGACGATTTAACGATCTGATCAAACTATGTTGGCCATTTCATGAAATGCGACCATTTCGTGAAATGATCAATCATTTCATGAAATGAGCAAATCTACGATATGGCCACGACATTTACAAGATCCTAAACATCGTATGTGCATCATACCTCATAAAAATATTTTTAAGTTTAAATAATTAAACTGTAAATAACACTGATATGGATCTTCTAGCAGAATAAAGAAATGACCAGAAAATTATAAATTTTCATTAAACTTAACTTCATAATATTTACAATTGAGACAAAAGGTCTGTGTGTCAGCTAGTACCAAGAACATAATATAAATGTGTAACTAATGACATTAACCACAGATTAACTACATGCATAATATCGTTACATACTTTGTTACAAACATAATTATAATTATTATGGTATAAAAAAATACTATAGGAAATACCTAATAAATAATTACAATATAATCATCAATCATCATCTACCTAAAAACTATCTATACCTCTCTTTCTTTTGTTTTCAGTGGCAAAAATTTCTACCTAAAATCTAAAATTTTATTTACTGAGCCTACATTATTCTAATACACTGTACCTACAACATTATTCTAATACACTGTACCTAATTTTTTCCCCTTCATTTGAGCACAATATCAACAAAAAATTCAATAAATTAATTACACCTATCTAATAATGCCTATCATAATTCACACATGGTCAAGCCAGAACCGATGCATGCTGCATACGCTATGGCATGAGGAATGTAGTTCTGTTCATAATTCCCGCTAAAAATATGGGACCAGGGACCAATAGCGAAGACAGCGACGTCTTCACCCCCGTGGGTTTCCCGGGGTATGGGGACCAGTGATGGATATGTGTAGTTCAAGCTGTCTGAAATTAGAAGAATCCTATTAACTTTCCGATCCTATTTATCCGCCGCGCGGTTTCACCCGCGTGGCTCCACTCCTGTTGGTCTTAGCGTGATGTTATATAGCCTGCCTTCCTCAATAAATGAGCTATCTAACACCGAAAGACTTTTTCAAATCGGACCAGTAGTTCCTGAGATTAGCGCGTTTAAACAAACAAAAAAACTCTTCAGCTTTATTATATTAGTATAGATAAAGCATATTAAATCTACTATTACAAATTTGTCTTATAAATGATGTCTTTTAAATAATAATGTCTCTATATTAACCTATTTGAGATAAATGAAAATGAAGTAATTATAGTTACTTTGAAAGTAAGAAAAATAATATGGCAATTAAGATGGAAGATGCTTAATACTGATGATAAAATAAATGGGATGTAAATGTTATCTGTGTAATGTAAATGTTATATGTCTATTTGGCATGTAAATGTTATCGCCTCAATTATAGCTGGCTAGTTCATAGAAGTTTCAAAAAGCAGTCTCGTCTTAAGGTAAATAACAAGATAAATAGGTGACTATAAACCAAGGACTTACTCATATCATCTAACATAAGGTTGTGTCTCCTAAAGGATTCGTGGGGTTTATAACCAGGGCCATTTGCGTAACTCAGAGTGGTGTAGGGGAGCCCGTCAGAAGCGTTCACCTGGAAAACAAAGATAAGGAATAGACTAATATATTGAAATGTACATTTACATTGAAATGTCAGCTAACATACCTCCTTATAATGTGCCAGATACTTTATCTTAAGGCTATTGGATTGTTAAAACTATCGGATTCGTTATCCGATTTCTGAATAATAAAGTCAGATATCAATAGAATCAGAATTATTCGAAGTAGTCATAGGACTTATCGTCTTATATATTGATTTATTTTTAATAAAGGGAAGCAGGAAGTCCTTGGTAGAAAATAAAATAAACTGAAACTGGAAAACTACAAAAAATCGTTATTGGAGATGATACGTTTACAAAGTCCGTTTACGTCACGTCTACGACGTACTACGTTTACGAAGAAAAAACCATAAATATCACAGTTATAACAAACATATCTTGAACAATCAACCAAAAAACTGGCGCCTTACAACATCTGTTTACATAATATAGACTTACCTTATTATTATTAACCAGGCCCAAAATATCAGTGCCCCGTTCACTATAACCACTATACGTCATCGTGTGACTATGGTCTGACGTCACAATGACGAGGGTGTCCTCTGTATTCACTAGGCGGAGGGTCATCTCAACTGCCTTCGCGAATTCTGCTGTTTCATCTAAAGCTTTACGGGCTTTGGTCTCGTGATGAGCTGTGTCTATACGACCGCCTGAAATGTCAAATGTAATTGTATGATTAATAGATTAAATTCTGTAATTAATCAACCAAGTTTGATTTAATATGTTGAATGAAATAAATAAATAGAATAACAAGGCAATAGTACGACAGGCAAGTATCATTATTTTGTCAGAAATCAAAGTTAGTAATTCACAAATATCCGTTCGTGGGAAAAAAATATATGATGACAAAAATAGTAATCATAATAGATCCTTCTATATCTTTCAAAACTGGTAATTTTTTCGGGCTTGAAGTTCAGGATCTCATCAATTTTATCAACCGTGTGATATTTAAAGCATTACCACGTTATTGCATTATAACTTAACAAAATAAACAGGTTACCTTACCTTCGACAAACAGGAAGTATCCATTCTTATTTCTAGACAGCAATTCAATAGCTTTTTGTGTCATTTCACTGAGACTTGGATCATCATCATCAGCCTCTAGATGATATGGCATGTGATCATGTGAAAATAATCCTAAAACACTATTATATTTATCGACATCAAGGTTGTATAATTCTTTTCTGTTCCTTATATACGTGGGTTTGTATCCCAATGATTCCTTTGTAAGGAGCCATTCTCTAATAAGGTTTTTGTTATCACGCCTGTATCCGGGTTGACCTTTGTTATCCTTTTCTGTTTTTGGTATGAAGTTCTTTCTACCGCCACCAAAGACAACCTGGAATTAGAGAAATGTTAATTATTTTATGCAATTGAATTTTTGTTTTATTTTTAACTAGCTGTCCCGGCGAACTTTGTACCGCCCTGTCAATGAATGTTGTGTTACCTTTTAGCTGAACTAATTTAGGCTTTGATGAACGTAATACAATGATACAAAATAAATATTTATATGGATTGATATGTAATAGTATTTTAATTTATTACTTCAAACACGTCTCAGAGAAAAATGATTGAATTTTAATAAGCTGTGCAGCATGGATTAACTCTTTTCATTCTTTAACTGTTATCGACCACGCCATCGTTTCGTTTCACTTTAGTTGTGATAATAATTCTACCATTATCATTAGGCAATCGACGCTGATACAGTGGGTAACCATCGTTGCTTGTGATGGTCTTTGCCATCAATTTTCGTGGATACCTTTTGGTACACTCGCTGTCAACCACGCATGGTGTTTGTTGGTTGATGGTTTCACACGGTCCATGAATCATATTCGTGATAACAACGTCATGTCGGTCTGGATCGGTTTTAGGATTAGCAATCCCCGCACACTCATATATTTTATTCTTTCGACTAACCAAATTAAAATGTGTGCATGCTGCAAGCCAGATTTTCGTCATTCGATTGAATACATCCATCATTGAATAATCCCAAAGATGTGTTCCTTTAATGTAACTCATCAGTGATCGGATTTTTTTCTTGAAAACACGTGTGGTGATGACGTGCCGATCACTTGATATTTGTCCGGGAAGCAACAGTTGAATAATTTCCATCCATTTCGGATTACATATAAATGTAATGAATAGATCTGGCCGACCATAATGACGAACATATTATTATGTCATTGCATCTTGCACATATCGTCGCCGTAGAAGAGAAATTAGATAACTAACAAAACTGTTTTTACGAGAAAAAGCTGATTTAGTGTATTTTTTTCACAAAAACCGAAATAAATATTTTACTGTTAACATTTTTACTGTAGGTTTTTTTATATGTTATTAAAGGGTTAGTTATGCATGTTTTTAGTTTATTGTAAACCCGATATCATGTTACCTTAATATTTAAGAAATAATTTAAAAGTTATCTAATTTTGCTCCAACGATATTTCGAAACTTACATGTAGTTATCTACTTTATTAAGTTAGTTGTTCAGTTTTGTCCGTGTGAGTTAAAGACAATCAGTTTTAAATCGAAATGATTATTAACATTGTTCAATTATTCTTCTGCAAATAAAATATATGAAGAACATTTGTCTAATTTTTTCGGATAATCTAAAGTAAAAAATTGAATAAATCTTTGTATATGAATGACTGATAGTAATTATTACTAAAAAAATACATTCAATAAAAAATAATAAAAAAAAAACATTTGTAAGTGTGATAATTCATCGTGAAGAAGATCGTGCAGTACCGCATCGTACTCTCCAAAGTGTATCCGATAGAAGACCGATAAGCTGGCGACTCTGTTGCGATGACCGAGGCTCTGGAGTTTTTTGCCACTAGGTCATCGTCGTTTATGAGCCTCTTGGCACGCCTCTCTATCGCCTAAGCGCCTCCAGCTGGTACTTGGCGGAACCGTCCCAGAGATGAGAGCAGTATTCCATGCACGATCGGACTTATGCTTGATAAAGGTTAAGCAACTGTCCCGGGCTGAAATACTGTCTCACCTTCGCCAGAGTTCCAAGCTTTTTTGAGGCTACTTGGGAGCTTTTGATTCTATGAAGGAACCAAAGTTCAGAGTAGGCGTTAAGGTGATACCAAGAAGCTCGAGGTGGCTAGTTATCGGCACGGACACACCTTGGAAATTCGGACTCAGGTGGAATGGACTCCGTTTAGCGGAGAATAGACACGCCTGGGTCTTAGACGCATTGAACTTGACCAGATTGGTATCGCCCCAGTCGGAGACCGCCTGTAAGGACAAGTTCATGCGATCAACCATCGCCTCCCGTAGAGACTGAGTTTGTGCCGTACTGGCTCGCGCGTTGGATACATATCTCTCCACAACAGTGCTATCGTTTGCGTACCCATAGATACCGGGTTTCAGCAGATCGTTGATGTGTAGCAGGAAGAGTGTTGCGGAAAGAACTGATCCCTGAGGTAAGAACTGGTCCCTGAGGCATTTATAGCCATTTGGTCGGACGAGCAGCCGTCGACGGCCGACGACCGGGTAGAAGCGAAGCGACCGGTCTCTTAAAAAATCTGAGATCCAAGCGCAGAGACCAGCAGGCAGACCGTAGGATGGAAGCTTGCCAATAAGACTATCATGCCAAACCCTATCAAAGGCCTTCGAGATATCAAGGGAGACAGCAAGTGCTTCACCATGATTCTCGATGGCCTCACTCCAGATGTAGGTGGCGTACGCTAGAAGATCCCCAGGTCCGCGGTCCACGGTTTCGGCGGAACCCGTATTGTCGGTCACTGAGGAGGTCGTTCGCTTCTAGGTGTGCCAGGAGCCGGCTGTTCAGTACACGTTCCATAGTCTTACAGAGTATGGACGTGACTGAAATTGGCCTGTAGTTGGAAGGATCGGCGCGACTGCCTTTTTTGGGCACAGGCTGCATGTTGGCAAGTTTCCATGATTTCGGTACTATTCCAGTCGTCAACGATAGGCGAAAGAGGCGTGTCAAAACATGAGCAAGTTCAAGCGCACAGGTTTTAAGAACTATGGCTGGAATTCCATCAGGTATAATCGTAAAGTGTGCGCAGGCGATTATTCCATAACTATTACAGATATCAAAAAACTTTATACTGAAATTGAAAGTACTATACCTAATGAGTAAAATGACAAAAATAACTTTTTAAAAATAAAACGAGAATTATCCAAAAATGTTACATGAAACGCTCCTATGGGATAATGATCCCTAGCTTGGTCGTTATCTCCAACTTCTCGATTTTCTCTTGCTTCTTCGCTGTCTTTAGCATCTTCATTTTTTTAGATTCTTCATTTTCTCTGCCTTCTTTATTTGCTCTACCTTGTTCGTTTTCTTTCGATTCACCATGCTCCTGAAAGTCTGTTTCACAATCTGTGGTTTCAGCGATCGTACGATCGTAAAAAATAGTGTATTTTTTTAAATAATGTACATTGTTCGTTTTTGCCACATCTTTCTTTTTGCATTCTCAGAATTTGCGGCGAGGCGAAAATGATTAACGCTCATTATGCATTTTATTTAACACCTTATGGGTTTATCTTGAAAGTTAATCATTTATTAGTCAGTTATTCAATTTTTCTTCACAATTTATACTTCCATTATTGAATGTTCATTTTTGTTACAGAACCCTACTTTTTTTTATATGTTACGAACAAAACGAGATTTCAAAGCGAGGGTAAGGTCAAAAGATGCGGCCAACTTTAAACTTTAATATAATGCAAAAAAGTAGATTTTGGAAAAAATGCTAGTTGTTCGATTTCTCTTCTACGGCGACGATATTCACTTGGGCTACCTGTGTATGTCGCCGGTAAAATAATCAATAGACCAACATTTTCTGCATCTTCTTCTGTGCTAATTGCATGGCGTAAATGGATGCAATCTTCAAAACGCAATTTAACTTGTTTATAGCTACGCAATATTGTTGACGCAGTCGACGAAATCGCAACAAATAATTTTAATTTTTTACATTTTTATTGAATTTTTTTTTTAATTTTAATTTTTTCTAGCTGGCCCGGCGAACTTCGTAGGTACCGCCCAGTCAATGAATGTCGTGTTACCTTTGGGCTTGGAACTAATTTAGGCTTTGATGAATGGAATACAATGATACAAAATAAATAAAGATATATAACAGCATTTTATTTCGATGAATAACACATAGGTATAGGAAAAAGAATAAAAAAAAAACAATAATTAGATACTTGATTACTTCATACACGTGCCAGAGAAAAATTATTGAATTAAACTACGTTTTGCAGCCTGGGATGCATTCGGATTAACTCTTTTCATTCTTAAACTGGTGTCGACCACGAAATCGTTTCCTTTCACTTTAGTTATGATAGTTCTACCACTATCATCTTGTTGCCTGTGATAGTTTCTACAGTAAATTTTCGTGGATTCCTTTTGGAACACTCGCTGTCAACCATGCATGGTGATTGGCGGTTGATGGTGCCACACGGTCCATGAATCATATTCGTTACATAATGTCGGTCTGGATCGATTGAATACATCCATCATTGAATAATCCGAAAGATGTGTTGCTTTAATGTAACTCATTGCTTGAAAACACGTGTGGTAATGTCGAGCCGATCACTTGATAATTGTCCGGGACGCAGCAGTAGAATAATTTCCATCCATTTTGGATTTCATTTAAATGTAATGAATAGATCCAGGCCGACCATAATGACGAACATATGTCATTGCATCTTGCGCATATTCATGCGTATGACTTGGGCTACCTGTGTATGTCGCCGGTAAAATAGCACCTAAGCACCTAAATAGCCCAATATTTTCTGCATCTTCTTCTCTGTGCTAATTGCATCGCGTAAATGGATGTAATCTTCAAAACGCAATTTAGCTTGGTTCAATCGAATGAGCCAGGGCCTCCGTTTCAATTTTAACGTAAGTAGTGTAAAATGTAAAGAACGAACTGACATTGTTAGTCTTTCTGTAGAACGGACCATTGAACTGTCCTGTGTTGAGCTGGAGCGTTATATTATTGTTTGCGTTTATAGACCCCCTTCCAGTGACTATAATATGTTTGAGACAGTCATGGAAGAAATATTAAAGCGTCTAAGCAGGAGTAAAAAAAAAGTTATAGTATGTGGTGATTTTAATATTGATTTACTTTTACAAACACAAACGGCTACACGAATTGTTAATTTATTTCAGTCATTTAATCTATATAAACTTTTTAACGAACCCACACGAATTACACCTACTTCTGCAACCTGTATTGATAATATATACTGTGACTGCAACTGTTTAGAGAAAAATATTCTCAATACATTGACTTCGGATCACTGTGGCCAGAAAGTAGTTTTTGAATGGGATTGCATACCTACATTTAAAAGAATTAATGTTAGGCCTATTACTAAAAAAGGCATTAATAAATTTAGGAATAATATTAACAAAAACCTGCCCGTACTAAATGATCAATCCTTTCCTAATAATCCTTGTGAAATGTTTAAAAATCTTTTTAATTTAGTACATAATGAATTTGAAAAAATATTTAAAGTTAAATCTTTAAATATTACCAAGGATTTACCATTTAGTAAATGGGCGACAGCTAGTATACATAGGTGTAGGAACATTCTTTATGAGTTATACGGTATGAAGCAATATAATAAAGACCCATCTTTTCTTAGTTATGTTAGAAATTACTCAAAAATTTTTAAAAAAGTTTGTTTTACTGCAAAGCGTTTGTATATCAAAGATAAAATACGCGACTCTGGTAATAAAGTTAAAACAGTTTGGTCTATTATAAATGGTGAAATGGGTAAAAGCAAATCAAGTAACACCATAAAACTTGTAAATAATGACAGGGTTATTGACAAAAGTGCTGATGTTGCGCTTGCTTTTGAAGAATTCTTCAGTAGTGTCCCTGCTACTATTACTAATAGTTTAAATTCGTCTTCAGCACTTGCAGAAACCTTTTTGAGGAACCATGTTGTGGGGTGCAGTACATTATTTGAATTGCGACACGTAACTGCTAATGATATTGTTACTGCCTTTAAGACGCTTAATCTAAAAAATACTTGTGATCTTTGGGGAATGTCCGTAAATTTAGTTAATAATATAATAGAAAATATAGCGATAAATTTAGCTTTTATATTTAATAAATGTTGTGACTATGGTACATTTCCTAATTTACTAAAGCTTAGTAAAGTTATACCTCTATTTAAGAAGGGCGATCAAGAAGACTGTAACAATTATAGACCTATCTCTATTTTACCAACATTAAGTAAGGTATTCGAGAAGTTAATATTAAACCAATTGACTAGTCATTTTGCATCTAATGATTTACTTCACACCAAACAATTTGGTTTCACAAAGGGGCGCTCAACCACAGATGCTGGAGTTGCACTTCTAACACATATATATAAAGCATGGGAAAACTCAAAAAATGCTCTGGGGATATTTTGTGACCTCTCCAAGGCATTTGACTGCGTTGAACATTGTACTTTATTGCGTAAACTTAATCACTATGGAATTAAAGGAAAAGCCCAGAACCTCATAGCGTCATACCTGCATGATAGGATACAGACTGTAGTTGTTGATGGAGAACGTTCTAGCGGTGCTTCAATTAACATTGGTGTTCCACAGGGATCAATTTTAGGTCCCTTCTTGTTCTTGGTATATATCAATGATCTTCCCTATTATTTGCAGGATAGGTGTGAAATAGTTCTGTTTGCAGATGATACCTCATTAATTTTTAATGTGGATAGGCATGACCCAAATGTTGACGAAGTGAACAGTGCTCTTTTACACATATCTGAATGGTTTACTGCCAATAATTTATTATTAAATGCCAAAAAAACCACTTGTGTTGAATTTTTACTTCCTAACATAAAAAAGTTGAACAGAGATATTACCTTGAATGGGGAGGTATTGCATCCTACAGAGTCTACTGTATTTCTAGGGTTAACATTGGACGAGAAACTACAGTGGGGAGCCCATGTCAACACCGCTGCAGGTAAGCTCAGTTCAGCTGCATATGCAGTCCGAAAAATAAGGCATCTCACCGATGAAGATACGGCTAGATTGGTCTATTTCAGCTACTTTCATAGCATTATGTCCTATGGAATTCTACTGTGGGGCAGGGCTGCAGATATAGAAACTATATTTATCTTACAGAAAAGAGCCATTCGCTCTATATATAATTTACGTGCTCGGGACTCACTAAGAGATCTCTTTAAGAATACTGGTATACTTACTGTACCATCACAGTATATATTTAATAATATTTTGCATGTACACAAAAACGCCGACTTACACACAAGAGTAGGAGATAGACACTGTTATGGCACAAGGAACAGAAATAGAATTGAAATGCCATTTTTCCGATTAGCTAAAGTTAAAAATTCATTTATGGGTCAAGGTATACGCTTTTACAATAGAATTCCTCATAATATTAAAGAGTTT
>CAJQZM010039525.1:57957-96742 GCA_907164665.1 Colias nastes
AAATAATCAATAGACCAACATTTTCTGCATCTTCTTCTGTGCTAATTCTGTGCCTCCAGTGAATAAAGGAGTAAGACGAGTTATTCCCTTTGGTTTTTATTGTACCATTGGATTCAGCTCGTCAAAATACACAACATATCAAAAGGTCATATCTCTAGCTGCGTCCTAACCCATTTTTTCGAATGACCCAAACGGTATAAGTAGGGTGTGATTAACGGTATAAGTTACCTTATCCATCATTTTAGGCAATCGCAAAGGAACTATTCGTCTCGAGTCAAAAGTACCCACGAACACAAAGACGTATGTGTAGTTATACTTTTTGAATAAAGACTTAATTCATTTTGTTCCATCAGTCCTAACACTATTTTAGTATAAACGCATTTGTGTCATTTTTCTAACATGAGCATAAAGGAACAACTCTTTTAGTGTCATTGGTTCAAGTGACGACATGAGACAGTTTCGCATTAATGCCGTGTTGCTATTGGTCTATTTGAATACCTACTGCACGGAAACAACACAAACTATTCCTTATTATTTTTCAATCGTTTTTTTTTCAATAAATCTGCAACAACAAATCTTTATATTTTTTAAAAAAGGTATTTATCAGTTAACTTGGGATACTAATATATTTCTATGGAAATTAACTATTTTTTGCAATAGATATTAAAATTACTGTTAACACATTAAGTGCATTTAATGATATTATACTCTTTGTTAATTGAATCATCTAAAAAAAGCCAACAACAATGTTAAACTTATATTTTCTTCTTATAATTGGGTAAGTTTTTAAAAAATAACTAGTTTTTAATCTTTTTTAAAAAATTTAATCTAACTACAATAATACTATAGTCTAATAGTCGCATAAAAAAAAAGTATTTATAATTTTATTATATTACTAACATAGTTTCTAAGATTAATGTATACTAACACAAATATGGATAAATATCTGGAAATAAAATATTATTTATTATTTATTTATATAACCAGTCTTGACAATTACTTATGAATATTGTGTTCTCCGCATATAGATAGCGTTTTAGCCACTGTGCTTTGGTAATTTGCCTTTTTTATAGGAAAAAAATCCGCAATATCGATACTTCTTTGGTCCTGCATTTTCGTAAACATATTATGGATACTCTGGTACCACATATTTTGAAAATATTGGGCTATTGTCACGTAGAGTCTCTTCAAAGTGCGTGCCACAAGTCGTATTTGCATCCAAGGCACCTTCAAATCTGTGCTTAATTTTTTCATAAAATCTTTGCGGCTCATTGTATTTTCTTTATTTATCTACATTATTTTGATATTATATGATATAGAAATTGTTAAAATTCCATATCATGCCGTATAATATCGCCACTGACCACCTATAACTTTTCTTGTAACTGAACATACAGGAATATGGTTTTCGGGCTTCTCTTATCTCTTTATAGTGCTTGTATCCTCAATGTATACCACCATGACATATTCGGTTTTACTCCGGACAACATCTTCAGCCACCCAATCCCCTTGCTTGGAGTCCAAATCCAGCGGAGGACAATAATCGTCATTTACTAAAATTGAAGGTTTTTCGTCCTAGTATAAAAGTTGTCTGGATCCCATTTTATACTCAATCTATAGTATGTATAATACTATATCATGTGAAACGTGACTTGGAAAAAAAATATTCAAATAAATCACAAAATAAAAATTTGAAACAATCTTAAAAGTTACGAAAAGCCCAATTATACGTCAAAATGACGCACAACATCCTCTTTAAAACAAAATGGCGGAATTTACCGGGATGAGCCAACTATGTACTGCTAGGTCTCGACGGCTAATAAGTTGGTTCTGGATTTTGCAGCGATTCGATGGTTAATATAGAAGAGAACATACCTACGTCAAATTTACGTAGATTGGACTTCTAGGGTTAAATGCATAAATACCTAAATGTTGTTTTATTTTTATTATCTAATAACGATAAAAAACCCGTTGATTTCATTCGTTTTTCAAGCTACGTGCATAGTTTTTCCACTTAAAGGCCTCAATTGAGTCATAAAGTACACAAATTTCAAGCATAATAAGTCACATCATTTCTATAAAACCAAAACTGCCAATAATATAAGTCGTGTTGTGCGATTATGAACATAGTGCATAAGGGCATAAGTCGTTATATTGCAAAGAGTAAAAAAAAAATTATGCGAATACATTGAGTTATTCCATGAAGTACTCGTTCATAAGGCCACAACTACAAAAAAACATGAAAAAAGTATATTTATGGGGTTGTTACAATATGTGTTCATATGTAAAACTATAGTCTAACGTCATATCTTACCCATACAAGCTTAAAATTTTGAATTTATAAAGATTTAGTATTGATATATAGTTTTTTGTCTCTCCTGAAAAGTGCTGTTTTTGAGTTATTCCCTTATTCACTGGAGGCACAGAATTGCATGGCGTAAATGGATGCAATCTTCAAAACGCAATTTAACTTGTTTATAGCTACGCAATATTGTTGACGCAGTCGACGAAATCGCAACAAATAATTTTAATTTTTTACATTTTTATTGAATTTTTTTTTTAATTTTAATTTTTTCTAGCTGGCCCGGCGAACTTCGTACCGCCCAGTCAATGAATGTCGTGTTACCTTTGGGCTTGGAACTAATTTAGGCTTTGATGAATGGAATACAATGATACAAAATAAATAAAGATCCACCACACCCTCACAGAATATCGGCGCCATAGTGACAGTTTACTGTCGCGTTCCGTACGGTGAGTGAGGGGTCCGGAGGCCCACATCCCTTCCCATCCCCTACCCATCCTCTCCTTCCCTATCCTCATTCCCTCCCATCCTCGCCCCTTCTACCTAACTCCTTCCAAATCCCTTTGAGGATAGCAACACATCCACTTCCCAGTGGAGTGGATGCTTATGGGCGGCGTGTATCGCTTAACACCAGGCGACGCGTCTGCTCGTTTGCTATCCTATATCATAAAAAAAAAAAAAAAAAAGCATTTTATTTCGATGAATAACACATAGGTATAGGAAAAAGAATAAAAAAAAAACAATAATTAGATACTTGATTACTTCATACACGTGCCAGAGAAAAATTATTGAATTAAACTACGTTTTGCAGCCTGGGATGCATTCGGATTAACTCTTTTCATTCTTTAACTGGTGTCGACCACGAAATCGTTTCCTTTCACTTTAGTTATGATAGTTCTACGACTATCATCTTGTTGCCTGTGATAGTTTCTACAGTAAATTTTCGTGGATTCCTTTTGGAACACTCGCTGTCAACCATGCATGGTGATTGGCGGTTGATGGTGCCACACGGTCCATGAATCATATTCGTTACATAATGTCGGTCTGGATCGATTGAATACATCCATCATTGAATAATCCGAAAGATGTGTTGCTTTAATGTAACTCATTGCTTGAAAACACGTGTGGTAATGTCGAGCCGATCACTTGATAATTGTCCGGGACGCAGCAGTAGAATAATTTCCATCCATTTTGGATTTCATTTAAATGTAATGAATAGATCCAGGCCGACCATAATGACGAACATATGTCATTGCATCTTGCGCATATTCATGCGTATGACTTGGGCTACCTGTGTATGTCGCCGGTAAAATAGCACCTAAGCACCTAAATAGCCCAATAAATATTTTCTGCATCTTCTTCTCTGTGCTAATTGCATCGCGTAAATGGATGTAATCTTCAAAACGCAATTTAGCTTGGTTCAATCGAATGAGCCAGGGCCTCCGTTTCAATTTTAACGTAAGTAGTGTAAAATGTAAAGAACGAACTGACATTGTTAGTCTTTCTGTAGAACGGACCATTGAACTGTCCTGTGTTGAGCTGGAGCGTTATATTATTGTTTGCGTTTATAGACCCCCTTCCAGTGACTATAATATGTTTGAGACAGTCATGGAAGAAATATTAAAGCGTCTAAGCAGGAGTAAAAAAAAAGTTATAGTATGTGGTGATTTTAATATTGATTTACTTTTACAAACACAAACGGCTACACGAATTGTTAATTTATTTCAGTCATTTAATCTATATAAACTTTTTAACGAACCCACACGAATTACACCTACTTCTGCAACCTGTATTGATAATATATACTGTGACTGCAACTGTTTAGAGAAAAATATTCTCAATACATTGACTTCGGATCACTGTGGCCAGAAAGTAGTTTTTGAATGGGATTGCATACCTACATTTAAAAGAATTAATGTTAGGCCTATTACTAAAAAAGGCATTAATAAATTTAGGAATAATATTAACAAAAACCTGCCCGTACTAAATGATCAATCCTTTCCTAATAATCCTTGTGAAATGTTTAAAAATCTTTTTAATTTAGTACATAATGAATTTGAAAAAATATTTAAAGTTAAATCTTTAAATATTACCAAGGATTTACCATTTAGTAAATGGGCGACAGCTAGTATACATAGGTGTAGGAACATTCTTTATGAGTTATACGGTATGAAGCAATATAATAAAGACCCATCTTTTCTTAGTTATGTTAGAAATTACTCAAAAATTTTTAAAAAAGTTTGTTTTACTGCAAAGCGTTTGTATATCAAAGATAAAATACGCGACTCTGGTAATAAAGTTAAAACAGTTTGGTCTATTATAAATGGTGAAATGGGTAAAAGCAAATCAAGTAACACCATAAAACTTGTAAATAATGACAGGGTTATTGACAAAAGTGCTGATGTTGCGCTTGCTTTTGAAGAATTCTTCAGTAGTGTCCCTGCTACTATTACTAATAGTTTAAATTCGTCTTCAGCACTTGCAGAAACCTTTTTGAGGAACCATGTTGTGGGGTGCAGTACATTATTTGAATTGCGACACGTAACTGCTAATGATATTGTTACTGCCTTTAAGACGCTTAATCTAAAAAATACTTGTGATCTTTGGGGAATGTCCGTAAATTTAGTTAATAATATAATAGAAAATATAGCGATAAATTTAGCTTTTATATTTAATAAATGTTGTGACTATGGTACATTTCCTAATTTACTAAAGCTTAGTAAAGTTATACCTCTATTTAAGAAGGGCGATCAAGAAGACTGTAACAATTATAGACCTATCTCTATTTTACCAACATTAAGTAAGGTATTCGAGAAGTTAATATTAAACCAATTGACTAGTCATTTTGCATCTAATGATTTACTTCACACCAAACAATTTGGTTTCACAAAGGGGCGCTCAACCACAGATGCTGGAGTTGCACTTCTAACACATATATATAAAGCATGGGAAAACTCAAAAAATGCTCTGGGGATATTTTGTGACCTCTCCAAGGCATTTGACTGCGTTGAACATTGTACTTTATTGCGTAAACTTAATCACTATGGAATTAAAGGAAAAGCCCAGAACCTCATAGCGTCATACCTGCATGATAGGATACAGACTGTAGTTGTTGATGGAGAACGTTCTAGCGGTGCTTCAATTAACATTGGTGTTCCACAGGGATCAATTTTAGGTCCCTTCTTGTTCTTGGTATATATCAATGATCTTCCCTATTATTTGCAGGATAGGTGTGAAATAGTTCTGTTTGCAGATGATACCTCATTAATTTTTAATGTGGATAGGCATGACCCAAATGTTGACGAAGTGAACAGTGCTCTTTTACACATATCTGAATGGTTTACTGCCAATAATTTATTATTAAATGCCAAAAAAACCACTTGTGTTGAATTTTTACTTCCTAACATAAAAAAGTTGAACAGAGATATTACCTTGAATGGGGAGGTATTGCATCCTACAGAGTCTACTGTATTTCTAGGGTTAACATTGGACGAGAAACTACAGTGGGGAGCCCATGTCAACACCGCTGCAGGTAAGCTCAGTTCAGCTGCATATGCAGTCCGAAAAATAAGGCATCTCACCGATGAAGATACGGCTAGATTGGTCTATTTCAGCTACTTTCATAGCATTATGTCCTATGGAATTCTACTGTGGGGCAGGGCTGCAGATATAGAAACTATATTTATCTTACAGAAAAGAGCCATTCGCTCTATATATAATTTACGTGCTCGGGACTCACTAAGAGATCTCTTTAAGAATACTGGTATACTTACTGTACCATCACAGTATATATTTAATAATATTTTGCATGTACACAAAAACGCCGACTTACATACAAGAGTAGGAGATAGACACTGTTATGGCACAAGGAACAGAAATAGAATTGAAATGCCATTTTTCCGATTAGCTAAAGTTAAAAATTCATTTATGGGTCAAGGTATACGCTTTTACAATAGAATTCCTCATAATATTAAAGAGTTTAGTAGTTCTAAATTTAAAACTTATATAAAAAATGTACTAGTTCAGAGAGCGTACTACAGTATTCAGGAATATATGGACGATAAAAACCCATGGAGGGTTGTCGCGTAAAAACCACAGGACAGTTCTTTGGCATATTATGATATATTATGTATTTAGATATAAGTTACATATTATGTAATATCGACATGATTAATTTAAAAGAGCAACTATGGAGTTTCTTGCCGGTTCTTCTCCATAGATACTGCTTTCCGAATCGGTGGTAAATGTTAAAAATAATTATGTAATGACGATTCGAAAGTGCTACTAAATAGTAGTCTAATTGAATAAATGAATGTTTGAGTTTGAGTTTGAGTTTTGAAAAACGTTATAATATTATTTCAACGCAATATTGTTGAAGCAGTCGACGAAATCGCGACAAATAGTTGTCAGAATTTTTACATTTTTAAAGATTTTTTTCACAGATTTTTTTTAAATAATTAATCGAACTATCCTTCTTGGTTAGTTTCCTCGCCGAAAATACCTTATCAATTTCTGAAAGCACGCGTAAACACAAATATTTGAGGAATTTTTATGTATCTGCTTTAATTGCACTTTTCAATAATTGATTTAAAAAAAATACAGACAATAGTTTATTCACCCTTTTTACTTTTTAATTATTTTACACAAAATACATTTTTGAACGCATGAATGTCAAACAATATTTTGACCGTATTCAACCGTATTTGACAGGATTGACAACTAATGATTGACATGTACGAAAATCAAAATTATTTTTATATAGTGGCCCGCCCCGGCTTCGGCCGTGGTACATATTTCGCAATAAAAGGTAGCCTATGTCCTTTCTCGGGTATCAAAATATCTCCATACCAAATTTCATGCAAATTGGTTCAGTAGTTTAGGCGTGATTGAGTAACAGACAGACAGACAGACAGAGTTACTTTCGCATTTATAATATTAGTATGGATTGTAGGTAAAAGAGAAATGACTACAATATTCATGGCTTGAATATTAAAGGATTTTACCCACTACAACGTATCATACCTACTATGGCCGTTAGTTTAAAAAAAAATGATATTTGGCATATTATGCAGCACAAATATGATAAACCAGCATTTTTATTATACTTAGTGTAATAATATAAATAGCATTTGTGTTTTTGTCACATTATACCACTTATTGTTTAAATGAAATATAATTTGTTGGAAATGTATTGACTTGTATGACCCGAAATTTTGTGGGTCATTTGTAACAGGATGGCGGTTCTACAGGGGTCTTAGTACGCAATGACAAAAAGAAAAATGATGGTCAGAACGCTGATACCGGATACCTTAAGATACTGTAATATAAAATATTACAGTATCTTAAATGAATATTATAGTATCTTCACCGTGTGTGACGCGCGTATTCAAGAGCAAAATACAGGGTGTCTCAAAAGAAAGTTTATATTTTGTGGATGAATAAAAAAAAAGTAAGCGATGTATTGAAAAAATGTTTATTAATTATTAAAGTGCATAAATATGGGAATTTATTTCTTAAAAATAATATCGTCCAAATGCAGTCCATTGCGTTCACGGCACTCATTTAATCGAACAGTAAAATTACAGTATTTATGACAGCTCGGCAGGTAGACACAGTGATGGCTGCCATTTCGTGCCGGATATTTTCTTTTAAATGCTCTAGAGAAGTTGGTTTGTTGGCATACACTTTAGATTTAAGATACCCCCACAAGAAATTATCGAGAATAGAAATTAGCGAGGAATTATTGGCCCTTACTTTTTTGAAGACGAAAGGGGGCGTGCAGTTACAGTAAATTCAGAGCGCTATGTAAAGATGATAGACGAGTTTTTAGTGCCTGCACTGCAAAACATTCCTGGCAAAAACTATAACCAGAGAACATGGTTGGAGCAAGACGGAGCTACATCACACATATCCAATATGTCTTTACCTCGAATTCATGAAATTTTCCCGGGAAAATTGATCTCTAGGAGAGGTGATATAAATTGGCCTCCACGCAGCCCTGATTTAACTCCCATGGACTTTTTCTTGTAGGGGTATCTTGAATCTAAAGTGTATGCCAACAAACCAACTTCTCTAGTGCATTTAAAAGAAAATATCCGGCACGAAATGGCAGCCATCACTGTGTCTACCTGCCGAGCTGTCATAAATAATTTTACTGTTCGATTAAATGAGTGCCGTGAACGCAATGGACTGCATTTGGACGATATTATTTTTAAGAAATAAATTCCCATATTATGCACTTTAATAATTAATAAACATTTTTTCAATACACCGCTTACTTTTTTTTTTATTCATCCACAAAATATAAACTTTCTTTTGAGACACCCTGTATTTGAAATGTTATAGTAGACTGAAGGAATAAATGCATTGATTAACATCATTTAACATTGAAAACGTTGTGAATGTGTTTTAATTTCCTACTTTGCTCCCAGTTTACCTTGCATGTCAATCCTCACGTATAAACCGACGAGATCCGGGACCTGTTATATGCATTTTATTAACAGCAGAATATATTAAAAGTAATTGGGAATCCGTTTTCTTTAGTGCAGTTGACACTGGTTTGATACCTTCATATTTATGCATTCGATAAATTGTATAACTACATGAGAAAGTAAATTTGTCGTATGTTATGATATCGCATGAGATATTACGCTCTATTATGGATTTGACAATGATCAAATAAAAATGAGGAAATAAAAATGTTGGACAGAATATATTTTTTGTTAAGAAAATAAAACAAAGCGAGAGAAATTGCGGATTTAATTTATACTATGATTGGGAAATTTTAGTATTATAAAAACTAAACATTGATGAAAATAATTGTCTTCTTAAACAGCGCGTAATCCATTTATTACCTAGCTTATGTCATTACACAAAATACTATTTCCTGGACTATTCCTCTAAACTCTAGCTCTCCAAATATTCATATTCTATACCAACCAAGATCGATCAAACTTACATCAACATGACTGCCAACACGGCCTCTCACGAGTTGCGTCGCGATGTCGTCACAGCGCAGGCCTTGCTTCGGCAGGTCAGCGTCTGCCTCCCACCGTCGGTCAGCGGAGTGCGCATACGCAGATGCCGGCGTCGCGTGCGTTACGCGCGTGGTTGTTACTATACCTGGGGATTTAGTACTTGACTAGATGTGGGATGTTGTAATTTTATATCTATACCTAGTCATAATTTTTGTTGTTGCTTAGAATTGTTAGTAGAATAATACAATTAGGAATAGTAGACATAGATTTTTTTTAATTATTAGAATCTTAGAACTCATTGATGTTTTCTAGGCAACCCTTAATCTTGTTAACTGATATAGCTACATATTATATTTTAAATTGAAGATTTACATTATTGGTATCAGTTATAATATATTATCATATTTATAATATTTAGCTATGATAATCTGCCAGATAAATCGATAGAAATAAGAAAACTACTTAGTTTAAAGTCTTAATTAAGTACATAATTTAAACTTTAATTTCTAATACTTCAATATTGGTGCAGATGTCTTGCGAGCATTATGATGTGAATGAAAAAAACACGTGCTTCATTTCATTCTAATAAAAACACTTCCTGGAAACACTAACGAATGCTCACGCTTTGCTTGAATTTCGATTCATGATTGTTTGAATTATATATTATCGAACAAATAAGCTGAAATCCCAATATGGTAATAATCATTTCTTATAAATAATTTTCTGGCTCTAGTTCATAGAAATCATTACTCTTGACCGAGATTTCTTTCAATTGTCTAGATTTAGTGTCAAGGAGTTATTTTTATGATCACTTCATGTTTTTATTCTCTCTTAATTTCAAATACCGATCTAACAGTCTAAAGGCCTTTAAATTGTAATCAATGTTAGTGTTAATCAGTTGATTCTATTAGGAAAAGTCTGATCAAGATTATGTTGATTACCAAGTAAAAAAATGGTTGCCTGTAAAGTCGGTTTTACGGGCGAAGATTTTACGTGACAACGTCTTTTTCTCGATCATAGTTGAGTGGGAGAGAGACGCAAGGCATTCGGCGGGCCTCTCTCTCGTTCGGTGACTCATCGTAACGTTACCGAGCGTTACACTTTTTCATAAGTGACTCCCAGCCGCAACCTAATTTAAGACGTTGTCACGTCAAAAACATCAACTTAATGTTCATAAAACAATCAAAGGTACAACAATTGGGTCATCTAATAATCTTCATTCTTCATATTACTCCAGTCAAAATTTTCTTAAATCTATTGAACTCAAACATTTATTCATTCAATTAGGCTTCTTCCAGCACTTCTCACCTTCACTAGTACCTTATACCTCTGTAAGCATCGTTTACCTTATAAGTTATAGTTACCTCATACCTAATGTTACAATACTGAATCACAAGATATATTTTGATATAGTGCAGATTTTTTTCTTTCTTGGTGTGGATATATTCGTAATATCTGTATTGATTCAATATTTCTGTTTTTGATATTCATTTTTGCCTATCAATTTGTCCTGAAGATGAAACATCTTAAAGTGGCCTTAATCAATCCTGGGTCCTTAGGGACGCACCATGATGAGTTTGAAGCCGCTGTATTGAACTTATCCGTGGACATTGTTGCTGTTAACGAAACGTGGCTTCGCCCAGGTGAAGAAGCTAGAGCACCTTCCATTCCTGGTTATATGCTTAAACATATTCCAAGGCCAAGAAGTATCCGATCACGCGGGGGTGGTGTGGGATTCTACATTAAGCAGGGCATAAAAGTGCGTAAATGTGACCACCCTCGCTCTAATTCGGTTGAACAAATGTGGATAAGCCTAAATATTAATTCACGTCGCATTATAATTGGTACTGCATATAGACCACCCTGGCTTTGTTCAGAAACCTTCTTCGATGCGCTCGCCGAGTCTATTACTTCCTTTGTAAATTTCGATTCTGTCATATTACTGGGTGATTTTAATATTGATTTTAGTAACGGGAGTACATCGGATTACAGGAATCTTGACATTTTTTTAAAGCAAACCAGTCTGAAACAATACGTTGATTCCCCCACGCACTTCACCTCTACCTCGCAAACCACTTTGGACTTAATTTGTACTGACGCCACAATAAAAGAAATAAAAATTAACCATATTCCGGACCTGAGCGCTCATGCATTTGTTGTTGCTGAATTTAATGTTAAAATAGAGAAACCGCCTCCACGTTGGGTAACATACAGACATTTAAAGGATATAGATATCGTTGAATTTAATAAACATTTAGATTTGATACCATGGGAAGAAATATTAGACCTAAACGACATAAACATTATGGTTTCTACCTTTAATCAATATATAATCGATCTTTTTGACCATCATGCGCCATATAAAACCTCGCGCGTAAAAAATTTAATTACACCATGGCTAACGGACAATGTTAAGCTTATGATGCAGCTTAGAGATCAAGCATTTTATAAGTATAAAATAAGTAAATCGGATATTGATAAGTCCCACTACAAAGATATGAAACATTTGGTAAATTCTGCACTGTTTTACGAAAAAAGGGCATACTTTGATAACAACATTAATGAGAATATTAAGGATCCAAAAAAAATGTGGAAGAATTTAAAAATGTCAATAATGCCTAATAATTTACCTGAGCTAGATCTTCCCGACTGTTTGCTTGACCCTGAAATTATAAACGACCATTTCCTGAAACTGCCTAGTTCTAATTTTGATAATTCAAATAAAAAAATATTTTTCGAAAATAACCTCTATGGGCCAGCAAAGTTTGAGCTTAGTGCTGTGAATGAAACAGTTGTTTCTAAATATCTGCTCCAGATTAAAACGAAGGCTAGAGGCTGTGATGATATATCCATAGATATGCTGTTGCTTACTTTGCCTAGAACTCTTTCTGTAATAACATCTTTAACCAACATAATACTTACCAGTAGTACATTTCCAACCTGCTGGAAAACCTCTCTCATTCAGCCAGTACCCAAAAATAGTAATCCCACGGTATTAAAGGACTTGCGTCCTATTAGCATATTGTCATGTCTGTCTAAGGTGGTTGAACGCGTAGTATGTGAGCAGCTTACTCGATATCTCGAAACGAACAATATTCTTCCATCCTTTCAGTCGGGCTTTCGAAAGAAGAAAAGTACCACAACAGCGCTTTTAGATCTTGTTGATAATATTCTCACAGGACGTGATGAAGGCATGGGAACAATATTAACACTCCTTGATTTTTCGAGAGCCTTTGACTGCATCGATATTTCGCTTCTTCTCTCCAAGCTCCATTTCTACGGGTTTCAAAATAATTCAATAAATTTTTTTAGAAGTTACCTAATGGATAGATTTCAAATGGTTCGTATAAATACTGCTCGCGGTAATCTTTACTCTTCATTGAAACCTGTGGAAAGGGGTGTGCCACAGGGCTCAATATTGGGACCGATCTTATTCATCATTTATTGTACTGACATTACCACCGTTATTAAGTATTGTTCGTATCACATATACGCAGATGATTTACAATTGTATGTAAGTTTTCCACCATCTTCCTCTTTATCAGCTGTAGACAAACTAAATAACGATCTCGTTAATATAAGCGATTGGTCAAAGAGAAATAAGCTTGTCCTCAATCCATCTAAATCTAAATTCTTGGTTCTTGGTTCTCAAAAGCAGGTGGGTAAGATAAATGAAATGTGTCCTAAGGTAGAAGTTAATGGTGAACAATTGGAGCAAGTACAGGTAGCAAGAAACCTCGGCTTACTAATGGACTCATCACTAAACTTTGAAGACCACATAGCTGAAGTAGCACGTAACTGCTTCTACCGCCTAAAAATTATCTATAAGATGAGAAATTACATAAATGAGCCGCTGCGTATCCAGCTTTGTAACTCACTCGTGCTTTCAAAACTTAATTACTGCGATGTTGTTTATGATGGCTGTTGTTTGGCAAGAAGTAAGAGTCTCATTCAAAGGATCCAGAATGCCTGTGCGCGCTACTGTTTCCAGATCCAGCCTCGCACGCATGTTACGCCTTTCTTAAATAAAGCAGGAATACTAAAAATGTCAGCATGTAGACAGCTCCATCTTTATATTCTCCTGCATGGTGTAATAAATCACCGTACACCGCCTTACCTCCATCAAAAATTAACTTGGTCACAAAGTCAAAAGCTCAACAAATCAAGGTCTTTCTCTTGTGTGTTTCAAATCCCTAAGTATAAAACAGCTGCATTTAGAGGTAGTTTTAAATATCGGGCTAGTAAGTGCCGGAACGACCTCCCTCCTCCTGTACGCGACTCGAGATGTCTTGGCACTTTTAGGGCAAGGCTAAAAAACTATTTACTAAAAAAACAAAAGGAACTGTGTCCAGCGGATTAGATGATATTTTAATTTTTATTGTGTTGTATTTATTTAACTATTTTAAAAAGATTTCTTTCGCCCGATGTACGAATTGATTGGCTTCAGATATATTTGTGAGGCTGAATAATGAGGTATCGCTGTATCATGGATGTATCTCACCAGTAGGAACGTAATAATTAATCCTGCATTCCTTTAGTTTTAGATTCATTTTTCTATGTTTTATTTTGTATTAAAAGTTTTATTGTTTTACCTGTGTTCCTGAAAATATAATATGTTTGTTTAAGGGGAACCGCTATGTTTGTTATGGTACTGTGTATTTTTTTATTATAATTACATGTTTTTTTTTGTCGTATGACATCTGTGGCCACATCAGGTTATGGCTGAAAAACAGCGGTGAAAGCAGTGGCCTTTTGGTCATTGTTTTCTCCATATGCTGAGTCCATACCCTTTTCGTGGTGATTTTTATTTTTTTATCTGTATTTTTTTTTTGTTTTGTATGTATTTCTTGTTTTTCCACGAATAAATGAATTCTATTCTATTCTATTCTATTTGCATCTTCTAAAACATAAGAAGAATAATTTACGAAGTTAATACCTGTAGCCTTCCCGGCCTTCTGTGCCCAATCAGTCAAGCCAGTAACAGAATTAGCAGCATTGCGCTGTCCCTCACAGTCACCTCGTTTGACAGCAGCACTGAGTCCTACAGTCTGACTGTTGGCTTTCACTCCACTGAGGTAGGCTGTTCCGCTGCAAGCTGAATCTGCTACATTGTGATCTACACAATACGTCTGCAGCAAAGATTTTGTTATTATAATCTTTATTTTCTGTGTATTTTAACACGCTTTTATTAACTTCATCTTTAAGTTTGTATGAAACCGTCACCTCTAGACTCGATGATCCACTTTAAACTAACATATTTAATTAAAACTTTGTACACTTATCAAGGATCGACGACACTATAATAATTTCAAGAGTTAATCTAATCCTGAACCAACAAAAATAGTATAGTGTGTTTTTGTTTCTTAGATTATACTATGATTATCTGTGCTAGCTATTGTAAGTTTTCGTTTAATATGCAGTCAAAATTAACAAGCATTTTCAATCCAATGTCGAATTCAAAATTAAATCTTTGCCGTTTATTGCGATCGGAGCCTTAATGAGTTTGTTTACCGCCTTTTAAGCAAGAGAAATGGATTTCATTTTCTGTTGTGCACGTGTAGAAGAAAATGTCTAATTTTAACCTCAGAAAATATAGCATTGTGTACCCGAAATTTTGTGGGTCATTTGTAACAGGATGGCGGTTCTACAGGGGTCTTAGTACGCAATGACAAAAAGAAAAATGATGGTCAGAACGCTGATACCGGATACCTTAAGATACTATAACGTTTTATATTAGAGTATCTTAACATAAAATATTATAGTATCTTCACCGTGTGTGACGCGCTTAAATCTTTTCGTTTTTATATAGTTTCGATGTATATTTTGTTGCTACATAAAACTGTTTATATGTCGTTATGAACTACAATATTACTTTTGTGTAGGTAGATCTTTACCAATGCCAAATTAATCGACAGAAATGAGTCAAAATTATAGTTTTAACTTTTTAAATTAATCAGGCACCTTTGCAAGCAAAATTAGTAAGGATGTCTTTTTTTTTTTTGCTTTATTTTTTGTTATATTAACACAAAATCGAGAACAAATTGACAAATATAAATACTTTATTACCTTAGCTAACCCAGTATGCGGAAACAATTCGAAGCTAAGTTTCACCTCCTCCCCCGTGAGGCCATACTTCCTACCCAAGTAGACCCTGGTAGCTGCCAGGGTCGTGATGCTCATACCATCACCAAGGAACAGGATTACGTTCTTGGCTTTGTTTTTGTTTTGCGGTTTTGATATCTGAAAGGAGGAACACGCAAATAGCGGATTTATTTTAGCTTAACCAGTAGATGAGTATTTTATGCTAATTTAATTTTTCTACATTGAGTCATTTATATTTGATAGTACCTATATTTGGTATGATAATGCTTTATAAAAATAAAAAGCGCATCGATATCCAGAATATAAACACTGTCCATGGGTAACCTTTAAATCATTTATTATGCTAGGAATTGATAACCTTCCGAAATAAATTGGCGAATGAATCATGGTTATTTTCTTCGAAAATCTAAAAGAATACAAGCTTTTAAAATTTTATGGTTTATACTTTATACCTAGATATTTTAATGATTTTTTTTTTATACAAATAAAATTTAAATATTTACCTTTGACCTTAAGGTCCATTGCGCCTGCAGCCTCCAGTGATCTTTATTTTTTTCGTCAAATGGTGTTTTAGGTACGCCATCTGTAATAATAATAATTATCAATATTAAGAACTATTTGTGCTCCGCGGTTTTACCCGCAGTGCTCAGCTCCTGTTGATCTAGGCGAAATGATAATATATTAGCCTATAGCCTTCCTCGATAAATGGGCTATCCAGCAAAATTTTTTCAAATCGGACCAGTAGTTCCTGAGCTTATCGCGTTCAAACAAACAAACAAACTCTTCAGCTTTATAATATTAGTATAGATTAGTTCATAGTTAGGTATTTAAAAAAATATTGTTACAGCAATACCATTTCAACATAAGTGGTTTAAATAAAAACCATTTTGTTTATTATTTCAATAAAAATTTAATATTTATTCTAAAAATGATATTTTATTTTATTTTTTATATTAATTGTGTAATACATAGTGCAACATATTATATACAATGCCAAGTTTTGAGAAAAAAATATATTTGCCTACCTATATCAAAATAGTCTTTATAATATCTTCGTAGACTTTTTAATGTTTTTTTTATAAAGTCAGAATTCCCTTAAAAATACAGCACATTAGGGCAAGGTTGTATTGATTAAAAACATGTAATATTGCAAAATGGCTATTTAATTCTCGTTAAGTCGTATAGAAAGGAAACCTTGGCACAGGCGCCTAGTGTCATTGACACTGGGAAACAATTTCCACGTGATATTCATTATGAATCGAGATATAGTAAAAAAAGGGATCACTTTATATTGCCGTTGTTTTACCTTGTCTCTATCTAACACAGTATATGAATCTGCTATTAAAATGATGCTGTATGAAAAGAAACTTCGGCCGATAACCAAAATAAAATACAATGTCCTTATTTAAAAAAGAGCGTGTGTGCTCTGCACTCTTGTCGGAAGTGAAACTTCTTCGGCAAGATTCAACGATATCAAAATCGTCGCCTTACTCCATTTCGTGACGGTATTTCCATGACGCAACCTTGAAATTTTACTCTCAACGCCCCTAAAGAAATTTTACTTCAAAATTATATGCTACGGATTGAGTACCTATAGTAACGAGTATTTTCATAATATACATTAGGTAATGAATTAATGATATTTCATAAACATTTTATTTTGTTATAAAATACACATAAACATAATAAGTCGAAGAACATAGTAATAAATAATTAAGTAAGATTATTTAGAAAAATACGTATGTATGCAAAAATATTGGAAGAAATGTAACTGCATTCATTTCACAATTCATTTCTTCTATACTATGGCAGATTCGACACAGCATATTATTTAAATTACGCATGAAGATATAAATATTGATTTATATTTTAATGTTATATAATCAATCAAATGTCATAGAAAAAGTTAGATAGTTATAATATTATGGAACCGATAATTATAATAAGGATAAAAATATTATTTAATTATGTGAATTATGTAATTACTAGCTGTGCTAAACCGCGGGGTTTCACCCGCAGTGTGCTCCTGTTAGCGTGATGATAAATAGCTTATAAATTTAGCCTATAGCCTTCCTCATTAAATGGGCTATCTAGTTGTTTGTTTGTTCGAACGCGCTAATCTCAGGAACTACTGGTCCGATTTGAAAAATTATTTCAGTGTTAGATAGCCCATTCATCGAGGAAGGCTATAGGCTATATTATAATATCATCACGATAAGACCAACAGGAACGGAGCCACGCGGGTGAAACCGCGGAGCGCAGCTAGTAATAGATAATTGTCATGTCATTCTAATGCAAACTGTTGTTAAATGTGTAATATTAATCTCACACTCTAGCGATCCGCCCCGGCTTTGCCCATTTTCACATAATATCATAACCTATAGTTAGAACCTGAGTTCTACCTATAAGGAGGATCCCTGAGGATCACATACGAATCCAACGGTGAAAGAGTTTTTGAAATCGGACCAGTAGTTAATAATTAAAAACAAACAAACTCTTCAGCCAGCTTTACATTATTATTTATTAGTACAAATAAAAGCGCTTGTGGTATCGGGAAATTATAAATTTTGATTTTGGAGATTCTAAATTATGTTTTAGCATTAATTTAATTATAATATCTAATGATTGTGTTATATATTTAAACTATTTAATATGCATTTCCTTCTTTAATTACTGCATTGTATATGTAAAGTATGTATAATTATGTGAGTCATGAACTATGGCCATTTTGCTATTAGTTATCAGTTAGACGGAAGCTCTTTGTTTAGCTTTTAATCGGATAAGTATTATCAAATATTTTTTGCATATTTTATTTTATCATAATAAGTTATTATCTACGAGAAACTTTCGTGAACTAGTATAGAAGGAAAAAAACTTAAGTTTTCTAGATGAATCCACTTATATCATGTAAAGGTAATTAATTGGCAGTGAAAACTAATTGAGATAATTTAGTTTGCAATGTTTGAGTCAATCAAACAAACTTGGGGGAAAATTAGGCCAGCTGGGATGGAAGAGAACACACTCCCAGAGGAGATAATATGAAAATATGTATCTCCGAAATGTTTGTAGATACTTATGTAATTTATGAATATGTAATTTCGAAGGACCTAATTGAATGGTTCTATTTTTTTTGTGCTATAAAGTATAAGGTAAATAAAAAAGTAAGGTATGTTATAGTCATGATTTACCCAAAACCACATTATACATTACATTTCGAATGGGCCATATTTTCAATCGAACAAATTTCGGTTTAAGTATATTTTAATTTCGCCGTTATGAAAATATTTATTATTCAATCAAATTAAATTCTCAGAATCATTATTGTCTCTTTGTCTTGTAGTTTTATTCTCAAAACAAAATGACACAATAAACTTTTGGTTATTTGTACATGAAAGGTCTTTAGTTATTATTGCCTTTTTAATTTAAAAATGTAAGAGCCATTAAATAGAGCAGACAATTAATTAGCATTTTTATGCTTTTATATCATCCAAAATGAAAGAAAACATGTATTAGAAGAATAACAGATAACTTAAACAATATGCAACTATTTACATACATATATAGTTGTAGTTTCTGTAATGATCTCGATCCCAAACGCTCTATATAATATTATATCCCTATATCTATACTATCTTCACGACCCAGTTTATCCATTAATTTAATTAGCTTCGAGCTATTATCCTAATCCAGGTAGATAAATGTTACCAAAAATCGATATGACTATTCAGCCGTTCTTTGTAAGTAACAAATTTATTTTATGGTCGCTGTACACGGGTAAAGTAAACGGTACAGTAGAGCTGTGGAGTACTACTATCCTACTTACTATCCTAATGTAGCATTGATAGAGTAGAGAACTAAAATCTCTACTAAAACCGGTAGAGTACTGAGAACTGGTAGAGTAATATGCTAGTTCACTCTACCGTTTTCTCTACCCGTGTACAGCTGCCGTTATGAGTAGCTATAAATTAAAAAGATTATTCATATTGAATGCAACGAAAATTATATCAATAACTAGCTGCGCTCCGCGGTTTCACCCGCGTGGCTCTGCTCCTGTTGCTCTTAGCGTGATGATATATAGCCTACTAGGTTTCCGCCCGCGGCTTCGCCTGCGCAGTCAAAGAAAAACCCGCATAGTTCCCGTTCCCGTGGGATTTCCGGGATTGCATCATTTTCCCGGGATAAAAAGTAGCCTTTCTCGGGTATCAAAATATCTCCATACCAAATTTCATGAAAATTGGTTCAGTAGTTTAGGCGTGATTGAGTAACAGACAGACAGACAGAGTATCTTTCGCATTTACAATATTAGTATGGATATCCTTCCTCGATGAATGGGCTATCTAACACGAATTTTTCAAATCGGACCAGTAGTTCCTGAGATTAGCGCGTTCAAACAAACAAACAAACTCTTCAGCTTTATAATATTATATTATAGATTTATAAGAGATAGAATGTCTTTCATCATCAACCTAATAGGTAACATTCCTAAGACGTTCTCCTGGCAGTTTGATTAAGGTCTCATACCTTTCATCTAGACTTAATATACACTACTTTATGCTTTATGAACCAGTTTAGTGCAAAATGTACATTAGATACAATAATATTAACCAATAAAAGCTGTGTGATGATAATATTTGAGGGGTTGTAGTTATTTTGAAAACAATTTTCTATCTTTAGAATGAAATGAATCTTGAAAATTTTTTACTATAATTACTTACTATAAAAAGTGTTAAAGTGTTATTAAAAGCTTTTAAAGATAATAAGAACTAAAATTAATATAATATAGGTACTTACTTTTATTATTTACACTTCTAGCTTTTACATAAACACAAAAAATCAAAACAAAAATCAGAGAAAACTTCATTTTCATCACTTTTAACTATAACTTTAATTTTATTTATTTATTGTCATTATTTTCTGTTATTAAATAAATATAACAAATAAATAATTATTATACAAGAAGTTTATTCTTCTGCGGTCGACATAATACTAGTCATATTGCTCTTTCATATCTCTTAATAATGCAATTTCGGTGGCACAGAGAAACGCATGGAGTTGTCATTGAACATACAATTATGTTTTTATAATTACCTTACTAACAATGTACACGAAGCTATGTAGAATTTGTTTGTGGACGTGATGGTACGTGGTAAGTTTTTTGAAAACATGAATATCCTTGAAACTATAACTGTATATAATAATATTATGACAGCCAATCAATTTCTTTAATAGTTAAATGAAAATATATAAAGATAACATTTTGTTTAAATAATATTGTGGACCGTCAAAGTAATGCATATTTAAAAATCATAAAAAATAACGAGAATTTAGTCACGCCATCATTCATTTGATTTTAATTTAAACACTTCTCTCGTAATGTTATCGAATGTTTGCATTAAAATATTATTCGTGGAAAACTCTACCTATCAAAATTTTATTACCAGTTATTATATAAGACCGCGTAACAAAGCTTTTGATAAGTCATCCATAAAAGCACACTAATTTTTATTAAGGGTCTATGAATAAGATAACACATTACTTTCAATATTTATAAGTGTAGTTTAATCTTTTCAGTTCCTGTTAATATTATACCTTGTCAGGAAAAAAATTCTGCTACATTTTTATTAAATGCATAATACCACTCTATGTATTTTTATTCCATTTCAATATAATCAGGCGGTTGAGAACCAACCTGTGTGAACGATTCCTTAAATTCTGAACGATAATAATCTTTTATTTTAACAAATTTTCTGAACTAATTTCGGTGAATGTACATGCTATTGTCACATACGTATTTAAATATAAATCTTATATATAAAATTCTCGTGTCACAATGTTAGTCTGCATACTCCTCCGAATCGGGTGGACCGATTCTCATGAAATTTTCTGTGCATATCGGGTAAGTCTGAGAATCGGCCAACATCTATTTTTCATATGTACCACGGGCGAAGCCGGGGCGGACCGCTAGTAAAATATAAGAATAGATACTTATTCAAATGTATTCCACACACACAGTCTCTATAATAATCCACACTTTAAATAGTTATTTTTTTCTTTGAGAAGCCTATTTGAAATTTGTTTCTTTATATATTCGACTGAAAGCCATTTATTATAATTTCTGAACAGCGCGTCTGAATACATTTTGTGTAAAAAATCTGTCAGTTAAAAATATCGAGAAATATACACAAAAATATATATATCTTAAGTACCTATATCTACAGACGAACGTAGAACCATCGTATTTTATGGAAGTCGGTTAAAATAATAATGTTGTATGAAAATGAATATAAAAGTTAAAAGAGTTAAATATCAGCGAATGGAAAAACCGCCCTTATAGTTCAAACTGCTATTACTTTTAAAGAATATAACCAATTCAGGATCCATGAACCTATATTTAAAAGAGAAATGAACATAATATTATAGCGAAAAAATAAATATTTATATACTAGTTACTAGCTTTCTGCCCGCGGTTTCGCCCGCGTTTTCAAAGAAAAACCCGGGATAAAACCATATTACGCTCTATAATATTATGTGTGCTAAATTTCATTGTAATCGGTTCAGTAGTATTTGCGTGAAAGAGTAACAAACATACATACCTACACATACATCCATCCTCACAAACTTTCGCATTTATAATATTAAAAAGCAGGAAAGGATTATCTTAAATATCTGTTTCAAGTTTTGTTTGATACAGGGAAAACTTCATTAACTTTACCGGCAAATAAACGAGGCTATGAAACCAACCGGGGAGATACCTAGTACATAATATTTGTACTAGGTAAATAAAGTCCTATACATAAAAATAACGCAACGAATAAGAATTTTGACATTTATTCCTTATTAATTTTTTTCTTCCATCATCTAGATTGTTTCGGCTATTGGATTACTTAATTGCGCACTTTTTCAATAAAATGTATGGTATATTGAAAATAATTATAATAAAATATTATGTCTGTATTATTTGTATTATTTCCTCAATCCATTTCAGCATTTGCTTATTTAACAGAGTTAGTATACTAGGTACCTAACTCCTAGTAGATAACCTAACTCTGTTCCAACTTCGTTGCAAATCATAATTATTAATTTTACTTTTTACGACAGATTTTTAAACGGGGGCAATTTATATTTGTCTATTGAATGTTGAGATAAGTAATAACAAAGAAGTGAGCTTTCTTCTTAAAAGTTTACTGTTAATTTTTTTCTAGTTGAATTTAATGCATCAAAATGTAAACATTCCTCATATCAGAACTACTATACAATCCTACGTATGAGAATTATTGTGAATTTTATAAATTAAAGTCGTGTTAGTAACACCAGTATAACTCCAGATCTGCTAAACGGATTTTAATACATTAATAATTAAGCTATTGCATAGCTTCTATCGCGGGCCTTGAGCGCGGGGACCGAATCCAGAAATTCCGTAACGAAAAACCTCACGCTCCCCACTCCGACGGGCACGGAGGTGGCTTGAAGGCATAGCATGCAATAGCTTTACCGCGGCAGTCCCCGAGTGCCACACGTCTTTTTTTTTTAATTGTCCAATATTACAAGCAAAATAGGGATTTGTGAGTGACACTTTTCCTTGGGTATGATTGTAGTTCCAGAGAAAAACCAAATACCTAGTATGAATAAGGTGGGAGATTCCCTATTTATTAACATACGTAATAAAATGTTTATTATATTACTATAAAATTGTGTTATGTATGAACAGTCACGTAAGCTTTATGTACTGTTTGACGCGGAAGGAAAGATGTGGTAAGTATCTATAGATACTTACCACTCTTTCCTCTTTAGCGCCTTTTTTGATGCTGTTATTATCTTATTCTGATCAACATTATTTATGACTAATGAGTTCTAAACCATTCTTTCTTTGTTATATTTCTTAGTTTTTTTTCTTCCTTTGTATGCTAGTTAATACTGATGGGCAATTTTTGCAACGCCTTTCTGATTGATAATAATAATGTGTTGATAACATGATGTTATTCAAATCCAGGATATTATTTATAACGCGTTTCATTAAAGAAACGAATCTTCAATGGCGGCCAAAGCTGACACTGACATATTATGGTAGGGTCAGCAAAAAAGAAAATAAAAATAACGTAAATGGATAATTATTTTATAAATTATTTCAATTTGTTTGTCGACAAACTATTTTGTTATGGTATTTGTGTATAGGAATTATCATATTTACGTATACAGAATGCAAGAAAATCCCCATAATACTCGTAATGAGCCCATAAAACTGAACAACTTTTCCCAAAGAACATATTATGTCAAATTCCAATAAAACATTATTTAGGTACTATCGCAAATACATAATTGTCATTGTAAATTTATGATAAAAACTATTATAGGGAAAATCAAATACATTTTGGTGATTTTACTTTTCCCTATTTTTTTGCATGCCGTACGGCCGTGTGTAAGCGAGAGGGGATGATAAGCGCCGCCATTTAAGATTCGTTTCTTTAATGAAATGCGTTATACTATGTATTATAATAAATCCTTGTCATACAGTTAGATGGTTTGAGTTTGAGTTTGTCTTAAGTTTGTATTCATAACTTCTCAATGACAATGCTTAAATACTACCAAAGCATTTCTTTTTCTCCTACAATAAAATTACATGTATAAAAAATATCGAAAGTAAAGGAAAGCACTGAAACACAGTATACGTCAAAATAATTTATTAGTATTTCCATGGTCTAAATATTAGTCATGAGGTACCTACAATTATTAATAAATTCATTCATTCACAATTAATTACATGAAATAATTCGTATATTAAAATTCGATACTATTCATATAAGGAACTATCAACTATTAAATAAAACACAATACATAAATAAAAATAACAATGATTACTATAATTATAATAAAATATTTAACTGAAGTGAACTGAATATAAATTTAAAAATATTTCTTTTCTATGATATTTTGTACTTAAAATGAATGAAATTTGTTATGTACATAAATATTATGTTTCCTTAACAATGGCTCAGCCAACATTCTTCATATTATAATATTGTTATCTCGATGATGTCTTTCTCAAAACAATAGAAAAAAATCTTATAATCTTTCGTCTTTTTACAATATTTTTTTTTTCACTGCAGTAACAACAATTTTCGCTATTTTAGATAATTTCCATTATTGTTTTAATCTATAATAACATTAGGTATGCAGGTATATTTTTATTAATAAAAATATAAATTGAATGGCACTTGTATAGAAAATGTTTACAATTGATCAAAATTGGTAATTAAATATACAGATAAAACATTATTTGCTTTAAATTATCTTTGTCTGGCTATTTATTAATTTCATTTGATCTTTTACTTTGGCCAGTTATTACAACCTTTTTGGTGATCGAACGTGAACGCAAGTACTGGCATAAAATAAAATACCTAAAAGAAGACATAAACAATAATCATGTTTAAATTGTTACGGAATCGTTCGATTAAACAGCTTTAATTATGTAAATCACAATTTAATTAAATAAGAAATTTGTCAAAAGAGAAATGGAAGGTAGTTAATAGATGAAAAAAGAAAATTTTCGAGTAAGAATTTCTAGGTAAAGTATGGTAAGTAAAACACAAAGAATAGTGCTTAAGTAATAGAAAAAAAAAATTGTACTGATAAATATTGATATTTGATCAACAACTTACTTACTTAATTACATCTAATATTCGTTTATTAATTATTTTAATACTTAGGTAAATTATGCACTTAGTGCAATGTTTTTTCTATATTATAACTTTGCTATACTCCGTATTTGATGTACTACAACATAAATGTTTTACAAAAGAAATTAATAGTCATAATTGTACATTAAATTTATTTTTTTGAAAACTTTTAATTATAATTTATAGAAAAATTAGTACCCCTGAAAAAAATAATGGCAAATTACTGTTTAGTTTAATTTGCTTAATTTTTTCTGTAGGAATATTGAAAATTATTTGATGAAAACAGTTATTTATGTTTTCAGTACCTATATTATAAATTAATGATTGTGATCACGTATTATCTAATTGCAATAGTCACCCATAAAACTACTTAAAATTAATTTGTGTCAACTGATAATAAATATGATTTAGGATTGAGATGCATAGTAAAAACAAAACAACAATTCATTTCAACAATTTGAGACGGCCCGTTTCTACAAAACTCTATCTATGTACTGCAAAATGGTAGTTATTGATAAATTCGTTTTCCTAACCTCTGCTTATTCCCTTACATTTAAGTAACTCTGCCGCCATTCCTAACCTATTTAATACCTAACACAGCCAGCTATCACAGCACAAGTTAACATAATATAATACTCTGGTTTGTGGGTTGTACCACTGGAGGTCCAGAACGTTCTATGCCTGGACTTCGGTTTGCAGTTCTCATGTTTGTCGTCTGTAAGGCACATGGCATACGCCATGAGGTGAGGGACGACTGATTGTTCGTAGCTGGAAGTGAAGAGGTGCTGCCAGGGGCCGAGTGCGAATACCGCGACGTCCTCCCCACCGTGGGTTTCCGATTCGAGCGGAACGAGGCTGGGGTAGGAGTAGTCTAGTGCACCTAGAGATTTTAAATTTTAATATAGTTATTAAACTAATGCGGTTTTGAATGTGCGATGTTTATGGTTCGGTTTTAAGTTTGTTACTTCTAAAGTCTATTTTTTCTAAACCGATATTTTTTTAATATTTGAAACATTGAAGCTTTTTAAAAGAAAAATGACAGAAAATCAAAAGTTATATCAAAATTCTAGTGAAGCTATAATATTTTTGAATTCTAATAAACCGAAGTATTGCATTTGATGGGTATAAAGGTATTTTAATTAAGAAAATATAGGGTATTTTGCATATTACAGATACTTACGATTAGAGAACTCGCTATGCAAAGTGACGTCAACTCGTCCATTCTCATTGATCGAAGTGGCTTTGCCATTCGCATAACTAATAGTGGTATACGGCTTCCCATCCTGACCACCAGCTGTATCCACTACACCGAGGATATCATTTCCCCTTGAAGGATACCCTGCTACTGTCATTGTATGAGCGTGATCAGAACTGACTACTATGAGAGTTTCCTGGTCGTCGGTCATGTCTCGGGCCTTTTTAACAGCTTTGCTGTATTCCACTGTTTCATCTAAGGCAAGGTGGGCATAGCTGTCATGGTGGGCATGATCTATTCTACCACCTGAAATAGTTACCATTCATTTATTAGTATGCATCTTAAGATAAAAATGTTAATGGAATATGAGTATGAAGAGAAGTTTTCGGTATAGCACTTGATTTCAAATGAACACAAGAACAAGGACAGAAAGTAATGATATATTACATCAATCTGCAGTTTAGCATATTGGCTTGGGGAAAATGATAAAAAAAAGATAACAAGCATTGGTAATGAATAAATTAAAGTGCTTCCTACTCCACAGTATACGTTATTATTTATTTTACGTTAAACATAAGAAATACTAAGTACTTGTTTCGACAGAGAACTCATTTTATAGATAAGTGACTTGGCTGTGTTTGTGCATTATCAGTATTTCCTATTTTTTACAAAATGACTGAAGCAATATCTTTTCAAACAATGGCTTTGAAATACTACTGTGATGCGGAAAATAAATTCTTTGAAATCAATAAGCCATTATATACTTTACGAACGTGAAAATTGTCATCGTGCGAAGAATATTAAACATAATTTTATATCCTATAAGTTATATTATCTGAATCATCAATACAGACCTTCAACAAAGAGGAAATATCCTTTCTCGCTTCTGCTCAACATTTTGATGGCCACTTCGACCATTTCCTCCAAGGTGGGCTGGTTGGAAGCCTTCAGGTGGTAGTCCATGTGGTCATTCTGGAATAGTCCTAGTAGATACTCTGGTAGGTCATCTGAATTGAACACCTGAAAATAAAACGATTTAATAAAATGTTATTATGCCATTATTTTCATACCTAGCGTGTTAACTATTGCTCGACTGCAGGGCTACAGAAATTTATTTATTTATAATAAATTAATAGGTATCCCTAAGATCTGATAATTTTTATGCTCACCACACCAAAAATCAAACCTTTTTTCGGTTTTAAGTTATTTTGGCATTTCTGACTCCACCAGTAATATTATGTCCTTTTAGCATTATAATTATTAAAATTTATTAAGTGAAGCATTTGCTTTCTAAATCAAGTAAATCGAAAGATCCTGATTGCTCATCAACTTTTTCAATTCGTACATGACTTAACTAAATATCCAGTATGAAAACTATAACTACCTTCATAAGTTCATTCCTGTCTGTAACATACTGGTGGCTGGCATTCTTCTCCATCTTATCTACATGCCACATGTCTGTAAGATCGAGGCCGTCGTTCCGTCTGCCTGTGTTGTTGGTAAGAGGTGATGTGATGTTTGGTAGAAATTCCCGCCTACCACCACCCAGTATTACCTGGAAGAGACAGATATTTAGAAATACTTGCGTGATTGCTATGTGGCTTTACTAGGTTCACTATAAACTTTTTATTTTTAATTCAGTAAACACTTCTTGTTAAAATGTATTGTTCAATGAAAATTGTTTTATTTTACAATAAGTATTGCAACAACATTTATCGATACAATATGAAAAATGAATGATTACAATTGTAGGTAGAAATATTAAATTAAATGTTATTATAATAAATATTTTTGAACGTTCACAAACAATTATTTACATTGATCTTATTTAGACGACTTTGTTCGCGATTTCTATACCCACTTGAAATAAATTGAAAGCATGTATGTACTTGTCATAAATACAATAACATTGTAGTAAAGTTTAAATGAAGGTTGATGTCTTGTTCCAAGTGCGCAGATATTAAAATATATGCAGCTGTTTTAATATCTATAGATATTTCGCATTTAAAAAGAAAGAAACTGAAACAATTGTTTCCAAAATAGTCTACTGTTCGAAGTATTTCCGACAGAATGAATGAAATCAATCAATATTATAACTATTTGGCAAAAGAAGATAGACTGGTCTACAGATTCGCAAAAATAGAGTCACAATTATTAATGTAGTTAATATAATTTATAATTATACTGATATAAGCTTAGAGCATTAAACCAATGCTCTAAGGATATAAGTTACAATAATATCTCAATTAAATATTTTATGCCTTCTGATACTTGGAAAAGAAATTTCAGGACAAGGGTGCATGCATCGGTTCGCACATTTGACATTCAAACATTTGGCCCTCATTCAAACATACACACATTTTATTCCAATTATTCTACATGCTGTTTAAATATATGTAAACTGTTCAGTTTAAAACGCTTACTATCAACGGCCTTGCTTGCATCAGGTAGTAATATCTCGATAATGTACCGCGAAGTCGCGAACATCGTCACACCGTAAAGTATCCAATTTACATACTACTTAACTTATGTGTCATTGTTTAAAAGGTAATGAAATTCGGAACTAATTGAAGATGACGTTGAGATAAACGTGTTATTCATTGCTTAATTGAATGCTGTTTTCGCACGTCCGAGGCATAGCGTCATCGAAGCAAATGGCAAAATATTAAAATTTATGTCATAATATTGTATTTTTGTAGATTTTTTTGTAAAATATAATTATCAACTCGAAACCATATCTTAATAGTCTTCTTCTATTTCTAATAAAAAGATAGAACGAGGTAGAAATATATCAACCTCCGAAAGATCCATCAAGATCATCAATATCGGATATCGCCTGTGTACTTTTCCTCCCCCTTCCCGGTTCCTGTCTGATATTCCTTTCTTTATTCCCTTTATTATATTATATTTCAATAAGAGTACAACACTATTTGCAGATACATTATTTCTGCAAATGTTCATTGCGTTCAAAATGACATTAAACGAGCACAAGCACGGGCACAAGCATGTAAACACATTGTTTGTGCATGCGCCCGTGTTTGTTTGTTTGTACCGTAAGCGCACGGACTGCTTGCCACTTGTCTGAACTAACCATAAGGTGTTGATCGCTTGCAATCAAGCGACCCACCAGATCCCTTCCCCACTAGAACAGAACACATCTTACCTTAAACTGCCGTCCAGGGTTGTTCATAACCAGTTGATAGGCGATATCCCGGCAGCCCAGGGACAGGCAATCATCAGGCACATCAGCATCTGACTCCCAGTTTCTCTCAGAGCTATGTGCGTACATCCCCGCGGGAGAGGCGTGGGTCACACGCGTTGTTGTTACTAATCCTGTAAAAGACAATTTACAATTTCATGCTAGGAAGTATTTAGTTATAACTGGCCAGGCTTTATTATTATTTCGTAAATTAATATCTATGTTTCGCTCGTGGTAGATAATATATTATAGCAGCACACAGGAATCATGTTTGTACGTTAAATAATTATGGAAATCGAGGATTAGTGGATTCATATATTATTATAAACAACAAACATCTACAACTTTTTATGATTAGTATAGATAGCTATATCTATTAGGTATATTTATGTAGGCAGGTGTATACTCTATATAATATCATTTCTTGCAGATCCCTTTTCTTTTTTTAATTAATACTGAAATTAGTTTGAACTGTTTCTAGAACATTTTTAAAGATTGTTCTTTGAGTTGAGATCTTTGTTTCTCAATAAATTTACGTCAATAACTCTATAGAGTTATATTCAATGGTGATTTATTTGTAAAATTTTATTGCTTTTCCTCCATTTTCGTATTTAATGTTTCATTGTTCTTTTTATTAAATCATAATTAATGATTTAAATGTATTGCAGGTGCTAAGACGTCACTATTCTCTTATTATAAGAGTTTAGGAATAATTTACTATTGTAAAATCTATAATATAATATTATAAAGTTTGTTAAATAGCCCATTCATCGAGGAAGGCTATTATAGGCTATAATATTATATCATCACGCTAAGACCATACAGGAGCGGAGCCATGCGGGTGAAACCGCGGAACGCAGCTAGTCAATATTGTTTTACGTATATTAACAATAAAATTCACGAAAATAATATTATATAGGTTTTATTGTTTAAAAATTGATAATTTTACTTAAAGATAAGCCTAAAAACCTTGGCTTCATTTTTCATCAAATATTACAAAGTTAAGATAATGTTTTATCATTAAAAGTTTTGTAATTTAAATTCCATTTCAAGGGTATGTTTGTACAAATAAACACTCCTTTCAAATAATGATAAGGGTTTGGGATTAATTTATATTTTAAGAATTTATATTACAACATAAATTTCAATTATTTGTAGGTAGGTAATTTAAACCCTATTTTGCAGATGATTTTGTAATTTACCTAAACGTTGAAAATTTAAATGTTTTCATCTACTAGTTATCTACCATAATATAGATAAAAATATGTCTATTAGAGGTAATTAAATAGTAAAGTAAGGCACATCTAGGTGCACTTAAATATAATATTTTCCTTTAATTTGAAGTAATTAAAGTTGTAAGTTTACAAATGGGCACATAGCTAGGAGGAAAATGCAATCTTGTTTACACTAATTTTATAGTGTTTATTTTATGTGGTCATTTTAATATACTTACTATAGCTACATAGGGCTACTGAGCTACATAGGGGTATTCACAAGAATTTTTATCTATTCCATGATTACAGGTTTAAAATTCAAATTCAGACCATTTATGAAGTATTAAATGAATGAATCTTGGAATGGCGTCCTTGGACCGGGCGAAGAAATGTTGGACGTCAGCCTGCTAGGTGGGCTGACGATATAGTGAAGGTATTGGGAAGAAAATGGATGCGGGTGGCGAAGAACAGAAAATAATGGCGTGCCCATGAAAAGGCCTATACTCTTCTTTGGGTTAAACCGGGCTGAGAAAGAAGATGAAGTTTTAAAAGTACAGTACACACTTAGATACTTGGGTTGGGATCTGGAATTTACAGTTAAGGAAAAGAAGAAGAAGAAAAAGATAGGTTCATAGAAAGTGATTTAAACTAAATAAAATACTCGACAATGTCGTCCTTCGCTTCTAAGCAAAGTTGTGTGCATTTAATAGACTATCATTCACCTTTGCCGATTCAAAAGCATTCTTTAAAAAGTATATTAAAAGTTTCGACTCACCAACATCCAGACCATTTGCCAATGCCCATTGGCCAATAGATGGCGCCCAATTGGCCTTATGTAGTTGTGAGTAACATGACCCCCTTGTAACATTGCCGTCCAGACCAATCACACCATACTTCGTCTTCACACCCGTGAGGTAGGACGTGGCTGTGCACGCGGAATCGGGGACTTGAGCGTCTATGCAGTACGTCTGGAAATAAGAAGGAAATTTATTTAGTACGGTTAAATTATGCTTCATATTATGGTGTCTAAAATGCAGAATACATTGTTGATATTACTGTTGTGACAAAACGTTTTTGGGTCAAAAAGTACCCTCATTTCTTTTTTCATTAATTGAGACAATGTTAATATAGGTAGATGTTAAAAAGTAGGAAGGTAGGTAGGCACTATACGTATTATATTAGACAAGGAAATAATTAATGCATCAGAACGGTGCATCACACCGTTTAGACTTATAATTGCATAAAACGTTACGGCTTGTAATTAAAGAACTTATCATCTCAAAATTAAACAACAAACTAAATTGCCTAACAAAAAAGAAATAAACAACGCAAAACATTTAATATAGGTATTTGCTTTTATTTCACATATATTTTGCTCCGTGAATAAAAGTCCATCAACATGTTTGAGCAAACACATTTTTGACATCTTGACAAGTCCAGATAAATAACGTCATGAGATGTCACTGTCACCTTGACAAGACCATTGTTTTATATTTCCTATTTAGCTTCCTTCCTTTGATTGTTCACTATGCTATTGATAAGGTAATTCCAAATGGCTTGGTTTACGTGTTAATGTTGTGTCATGTTTTAATAAAGTATTTAAGGAAATTACTCTTGTAAAATTTTATGTTTGTTTTGAATTTAGTTACTGAATGTAGTAAATTAAATGCCTACGTTAAAAATAATTCCCTACAAATATAATTGTAAAAAAAATATACCAGCCGAATTAAGAACCTCTTATTCTTTATAAGTCGGTTTTTTAACTATATTTTTATATGAAACTGCTTAAAAAACCACAATAATCACCGAGCATCGGAGCTTATCTATGTAATCTTTATGTGTTAAAAATATCGATACACTGATGCCAAGCCATACCAACACTAGTTACTGAATTATGACGTCATCAGTCGCCAAAATGGCTCCTTTCACGCAATGGTACAAAATCGGAAGACAGTACGTGCGACCTCCTGCGCGTGCGTTCCCTTGAACGTGACACCGGTCAACGCATTTTACCAACTAATGACAAGTCACGCTTGGCTTCTTCTGTACTAATGTTATAGTATTACTTATGACAGATTTACGAGCACTAATGGTTAGTTACTGGTACTAGTAGCTAATAATTGACCTTACATTCAGTTGTGAAAATGCATGAAAATCTTCGTAACAAACATTTACGTATTCCAACTGCTTTATTCATTACATGAACTTTGAATTGGAAGAGATTTAAATGAATAGAAGAAGGATTTAATATGTCACGCTATGGAAGGCTTCACAAAACATGTCTTCAATTTGTTCAGTTAGGTCAGTAAATTTTATTCAATCCGGAAGCAAACACGGTCATCGACCTATAATAAACACATAGATAACGTCAACAAATTGAATTTTAATAAGATACAGTGTGTATACTCTGAATGTTTATAGTGTCAGCATCTTAAAAATAATATTGAAGTTAAACTTTGATACTCCCAATAATAAGTGAAAGCATTTTTTTAATATTGGTTTCTGCTCGAAAATCGATTCCGTTCATTCAATTCAAAAATTCTCCTTTATTATTGGGCCATGCCTTATTTTTTAGCTGAAATTTATTTTTTAGCTGAAATTAACGTGAACATTTCAGAATAATTTTCGATTTTCATATGGTTCAATGAAATATAGGCCGTAAAAAATACATTTTTTTTCAAATAGAAAACAATACTTCACCTTCCATTCGATTTTTCTTTGTGTCGTTTCCGGACAAAATAGGATAAATATGAATTTTTTATTTTTCCTTAAAATGTAGGTAACGTATAATTTACACTCTCACGGTCGTGTTTATTCGACATGACATAGTAACAATTAATTACAATTACTATTATTATATATTATTTAGCTATATTAAATTTATCAGTACACAAATTACCATAATTTATTATAATTATTTTTGCGGTGTCATTTTTAGTATAAAACATTCATTTTTTTTATTTTTTTGCGTGATTAAGTTATTACACTTTTCACACATCACACGTTACAGTTGCCGATCTTTATCATGATTTTTATTGATTTTCAGTCGATTTGAAAATGCGAATAAAACCTGTAAAGTAGGTATATTTAATACCCGTAGGTGTGTAATTTCCGAGCGTAATAATTGTACGTTGTCTTACGTTTTCCGGGTCAACTAGTACTGTTTATATTTTTTACATTTTAAATTGAAATTGTAACAATAAATCACCAAAAAAACAGTTACCGTTGCGTATTGTGTGGTATTGTACTACATTGTTCAGGTGTTCGTATTATAAGTCATTGACATAATATTATAAAGATAGTGAAACTTTGTGAAGAAATCTGCCGAAAAGAAGTACAGTCGTCAACAAAATGAAAAGTGAATATTATAGTCGGATGTATTTTTGTTTGTTTTAATAAATACTAGGCGTTTAAATATTAATAGACTTCCTACGAGATGGATATTGGGTACCTAGTAGTCGCATTTTCTAAGAGCTAATAGAATTTTTAAGGAATAAACAATCGCAGCTAATTCATTTGTGGTGCACTGGATTGTGTTTAACAATAATTTTATTGCTACTTTCTAGATTTACTTTTATGCATATTATAACTTATATTTAACCTCAGACGTGTTCATAAAACGTCTAACCTTGATCCGATCCAATCATAAAACGGTACCTACCATTAAATTAATTATTTTATAATTTAAGCTTTAGCATTCGACTGTACAATAACAGATTGGTACCGCTTCATTGAGCAAAGAGATCAGTTTTATTGTGAGCAATAGTGCAGTTTTTGTCAACTCTTCCCGGATATTGTAACTTGTAAGGCACGACAAAACTTCAATTACTTTAAACCCATTTTTTTTATATTTCGGTACTTTATCACTGCTTATGTACAATGATCAATAAATGGGAATTAGTTAGAATTTATAAATTTACTAGCTGTCCCGGCAAACGTTGTTCTGTCTTACTCTGGGGTGAAAAATTGATGTTGGCTGAATCTACCTATCCTAATGGATAGATCTGAGATTCAGCCCAATTTCATGAGAATCGGTTAAGTGGTTTTGTAGGAGTATGGTAACTAAAATTGTGACACGAGAATTTTATATAAACTTAGTTTTAATAGAGAATATATTATATATAGGATAAATAATACTGTTAATGAATTATGTATTAGACATTTAATATAAAACATTTCATTCAATTGATAAGTGTTTAATTACTACTACCTTATTGCTTTAACACGCGTAATAGATACGTTATACGAATTCAAATGGAATATTCAAAAAACATGTTATAATAATAAACAGTAATTAATCCTCGTGCAATCAATAAATTAAATATTGTTATACTTAGTATTTTTTATGGATTTTATAATAATTATGATGGAGATATTCTTAATAGATATTTTTTAGAGATAATTTAAGGATTAAAAAAACACAGATGTTTTTTATAACATGTTTTTTTTATAAAATATATTCAATATTAATATTTAATGTACCTGTGTAATAGGAATTCTAGGAATTAATTATGTACAAATGCAATTGGATAGCGCAAATTAGCATAGACAATATTCAATATTGTGAGAATAAACTCAATCAGTTGTAATAGAAATATCACTGAGATAAATTATTAATCTACGTTATTATGTCCACATTATAATTTAAAAATTTAAAGATTAAGGACCGTTTTACCGTGTCGTGTCAATATCTCTAACAGATAAAGTGGGATTGCCGGGATAAAAAGTAGCCTATGTCTTATTCTGGTTCCTCAGCAGATCTACATACCCACCAAATTTCATTGTAATCGGTTCAGTAGTATTTCAAATACTTACTGGCGTGACTGAAAGAGTACCTAACAATCATCCATCCTCACAAACTTTCGCATTTACAATATTATTAGTAGATCGAGCCCAAGGGGTTTTGGCATTTTGGCGCCCATTATGTGCACGGTGTTTAAAAATTTTGTTTTGTTAACTTTTTCCAAACAATCCATATTTTTAGAATAAAAACCGATTGCCCATAAATTCGAATTCTTAATTAAATGTCACTTGCAAAATTTTAGTGCTTTAGCATTTAAGAGACCTTATGTAACAACCGGTTAGAACTTTGGTGTTTAAAAATAGTCCAAATTGAATCTGCATTTTTATGCAACATGTTTGTAATTCTTAAATATTATATTTTGTAAGATTAATATCTCGATTGCGTTTAGTCATTGTTTAGTATTCTGTATTAGAACATTATAATTACCTGTGATAGAATTTTGATTGACATCAAAATAATCTATGTATAATGTGTATAGACATTATGTAACATTTTTGTTTTATTTTAGATGGTTAAATATATAGTACCCTATGTAATGAATGAATATTTCAAAAAATCGACTAGGTACTCAATTCATAGCTCGAAAAAATTGAGTATTTCCAATAACGATGTTTAAATAATGAAATAAAATATTACTCCAAATTAAAAACCAAGACATGTTAGGTACTGACCATGTTAAATTTTGAGAAATGCATTTTTTTCCTCAATTGACAACGTGAAGGTACTACCTACCAATTATAACACAGGGTAAAATGTCGACTGTGGGACTTACCCGACATAATAGTGTTCTTAATAGTATTAAAAGTATACTGTATGGATATAAAAATCCAAATTAAAAATACCATATGAAATTAATAGATTGCCTAATATCGAATATTATTTAGTTCAACAATAATGAATAACAACAACTGCCTATTAATATAACAGTAAAAAAATATGACGTAGTTTAAGTACTTCATTTCAATTAGTCAATAAATTAATTGATAAAGTTAATTGCTCTCTTAGTTATGTCTTTTGTTTGTTTTTAGAAACAAAATTTAACACACATATATCTACACAGATACACACACACACACACATGATCGTATTTACCTACAATTACTACCTAGTAAAAAGATACCTATCTTTTCTACAAAATATCACTCACCCTAGCCAATCCAGTAACCGGGAACTTCTCAAAGTCCAGCACGTTTTCCTCTCCCAAATTCCTCTCGAGCTGCCCACCAAACGTTCTAGCAGCCATGATCGTCGCTACCGACATTCCATCGCCAATAAACAGAATGCCATTTTTAGCTTTATTCGTATTAATTTTCTCCTGGAGCTTTGACTTGAGAGTCTCCGCAGCAGTCTTCTTCCAATAGGAACCGTGTTTCTCGTCAGCAGGTATGTAGGATGGATTCATGACGGTATCTAGAATCTTCTTTGATTTCGGTGTTGGTACATTTTCTGTAAAAGGTAGTTTGAGTTTATATACGTGTTTAAAAGTTAGTTATATAAAATATACCTAGCCCCTGTTTATGAAACGCAACTTATGAGATGTACCTAATATCAATGTTATGTTTATTATTTTGTTTTAAACTTACAGAGTAACGTTAGTAACTTCTATGTGTTATATATATAGGTTCTAGTGTTTAAAACATTAATACAATGACAGGTATTTCAGATAAAAATAATGTACTGTACGAGTACATACTTAGTTACCAAATAGTTCTAATTCGTTATTCTTCTTTTGTTATCTTATTGTTTATTTGAAAAGTAAATTAATATTTTAAATAATCAATATACTTTATTAGTTTTTGTTTAATGCATTGCAGTACTTTATGTTTTAAACGTGCCAGTTACACCGTAAATTTCATAATATTACAGCCATAATTCATAGCGATTTACTAGAAAATCGATTTATAAAGAAATCCTTTTACTTGAAACGTGTTTATAATATGCTAATGTATTCATAATATTATGAAATAGTCATGTGTGCCATTTGAAATATTGCAGATTTCTCATAAAATATAGATTTTATCTAAGTAATACCTTACATTACGATGAATTTGACAGGTAGATAATAATCTTATTAATGTATCTTTTTTTAAAAGTGTGCGATGTTGCAATCATAAAATCTCGCTTCCAATGTTCTTGTAATCATAAAACATAGTTAAGTATTTTTATTGGTTTGTTCAATTAATTTAAATTTAATTATTTTAAATGTCATTTATAAATATCACGAATGCATTTAGATGAAGATTATATATTATTAGTAGATAATCACATGAAAAGGTAAAGAAAATCGATGATTTATACATATAAGATAACTTACGGAAAACTTGCATTTGGACAAAGTATAGTAACATAAAAATATACTATCTTGTATGTTGACAATGTATGTCTGTGTAATAAAATATCAACCAATTATCAACAGTTTTTCTACAGATCGTCACGTTCGGTTTAAACCAAGATTAAATCACGTTTACAAGTTACTATCTATAGTATTATCTTCTAAGTTATTACTTAATAAAGAAAATTATATTTCGTATATTCGGTTACAATTCATTGACTAAAATACCATTGAAAGTCATCGCAATCACTCACTTAAGGATAAGTGGCAGATAATGTAAAAATAAATTAAAATGTAAATTAAGTTGACCTTTTTATATTTATATGTCTTATCGAAAATATGCCTACTCTACTAAAAAATCTGAAAGATTCGTAAAAAAAAATGTTGTGTGGTTTTATGAAACCACGGTAAAAGTGAAACTTAGGCACAAAATTATCGTATTTGTACGATAATTATCGTACGGTTCCGAACACTGCTTTATACCTACTCGGCAGCCGACCGTCACGCGACATGCGCTACACAGACCAAAAAGTTTGAGACGATGTAATAAAAGTTTCACTTTAAAAAAATAAGTTTAGTAATGCTCCCGTTTTAAAATTACTTTTTAACACAATATTAAAAAATAAGGAAAGAAAGTACCTATGGGGCAGGAATTTTATTTTTAAGCTCATACTTCTTCAAATTTTTATCATTGATATCTATGTAATAACTGTAATAAGACACGTGTTACATTAACATTATTCATATAAAGGATAATAATTAATTTTTCCATACAATAAAGTAACAGGTATTATCCAGTTATACAAGGAACAGGTTTAAAAGCACGTGATTTCTTGCAATTGCACATGACGTAATGTCACTGTCCAAATGTAATAAGGCCCACTCTTACGTATTTTTACAAAAACACGCTGTTTTACGGTACCATTTTAACTTAAAGCAATTACACGTGAGAATATAGTAATATCTTAATTTAAAGATAATACATT